>JALGBA010000462.1:437500-657163 GCA_023970755.1 Azemiops feae | reverse complement strand
CACTGGAGAAGAGCCTAATGCTGGGAAAGATGGAGGGCAATAGAAGAAGGGGACGACAGAGAATGAGGTGGCTGGATGGAGCCACTGAAGCAGTAGGCGTGAGCTTAAATGGACTCCAGAAGATGGTAGAGGACAGGGAGGCCTGGAGGAACGTTGTCCATGGGGTCGCGATGGGTCAGACACGACTTCGCAACTAACAACAACAAAAAGTCTTTGAGAATCAGAGCAGGGTGTAGCCCTCGTGAACTGATCCCCACCCGCTTCAAATCTGTGCTCGGGCGTGAATGATGACTCCAATCCCGGCTGGAGTACTTCTGTGGGGATATGACACAGCGGGGAAAGCCACTTCCAAGAGCAATCAGCACAGCATTAGAGCTGTGCAGAGAGGTCAAGGACTGAACGAGAAGGTATTTTTCCTGTAGCTATAACAAGGAATCCCGCAGTGCTGTTATCTCTGCTTTGTTGAGCTTCGCTAGGTACAGGTAGTCCTTGACTTACGACCCCAGTTGAGCCCAAAATTTTATGTTGCGAAGTGAAACACTCGTTAGGTGAATTTTGCCCCATTTTACGGCCTTCCTTGCCGCAGTTGTGAAGTGAATCATTGGAGGTGTTAAGTTAGTAACGTCGTTGTTAAGTGAATCTGGCTTCCCCCTTGACTTTGCTGATCAGAAAGTCGCAAAAGGGGATCTCATGACCCTGGGACGCTGCAAATGTGAAGTCGTTGCCAAGCGTCTGAATTTTGATCATGTGACCAAGCGGATGCTGCAACGGTCGTAAGTGTGAATGAAAAATGGTCCTAAGTCACTTTTCTCAGTGCTGTTGTTAACTTTGAACGGTTCCTAAATGAACTGTGGTAAGTTGAGGACCATCTATACAGTCTTTTAATCAGCCTCCTAGCCAAAGTGGGCCTGATTTACTGCCTGACCAGTTGGCTATCATGATGTGTTTGCATCCCAAAGACCAGCTGGGTAAGCAGAAAAAGCCAAGTTAACTCCAGAGGAGAAATGTTTGTGATGCACTGTGTGTGGGAGATTTCATCCTGATACACTTAAATATGGCCCAGAGAGTGAATTCTACCCACAGAACACTCTATGCAGGAAGATGCTGTGGACAGGAAGTTGTGAACATTGGTAAAATACAGGTAGCCCTCGACTTACAACAGTTCATTTAGCGACCGTTCAAAGTTACACCTGTACTGAAAAAGGTGAGGTAATGATTATTTTTCACGCTTACGACTGTTGCAGCATCCCCACGATCGATCATGTGATCAAAATTCAGACGGTTGCAGTGTCCTCCGGTCATGTGATCCCTTTTTGCAACCTTTCTGACAAGCAAAGTGAATGGGAAAAGCCAGATTCACTTAACAACCGTGTCACTAAGTTAACAGCTGCATTGATTCCCTTAACAATTGTGGCAGGAAAGGTTGTAAAACGGGGCAAAATTCACTTAAAAGTGTCACTCACTCGGCAACAAAAAAATTGGGCTCTGTTGCGGTCGTAAGTCGAAGACTGTACTCTCTCAACTTGTGGCAGTGAGGAAAAGCTATAATGAAACATCATGGAAACCAGCATCCTGTCCTTCTCTTGCTATTTTAATTTTTCTGGCAACTGGATGACCTCAAGAGCTGCTTAGCACAGCAAAAATGAGGCCTTCAATTAGAGCAGTAACCGAAACCCGTCTTCAGATGCCGCCGGATGGATTGTCCTTCTTCAAATTTCAAGCTTAGAAACGGCTTGTTTTTTTTCCCCTAAATGCTTCCTCAGTTTGTGTTTTTTTTCCCCCAGAGTTTTGGGCTAATCAAAAAGTAACAAATCAGGACAAAGAAAATTCAGTTTTGTTTACTACCATTATGTTTGCAAGCTTCTTGTCCATGCCAGAGAATTCTCAGCTATTATCCCCAGCTGGCATAACGTGTAGTCTTGCTACAATTTCCTTTTTGCTAAATTTCATAAATTAGAGCTGGGGCATTGAAATGAAATGAAAAAAATGCAAATATATTTAGTGGTGTGGTTTAACTTTGGTCAGAAACTATATGTGTGGACTCTTAATGGATGCCAGGTGTTTCCTGGTCTAATCAAACTAGTTTACATCCAGGCTAGAGTTCAGGCCATAGTTTTGAGTGCATTTGCAATTCTGTTTAGATGGTAAATGCAAGTCATCAACTGGGGTTTGTATTCATTGGCTAAAGTAGCTCCACTGGGAGGTATAGCCCGCTGGAAAAACCCATTTATTTATTAAATTTTCATGCCACCAATCTTCCCTAGAAATGACTCGAGGGAGCTTACAACTAAGTACTGTATAGGTACTCCTTGACTTACAATGGCACAGAAAAAAATTGACTTAATGACCATTTTTTCACACTTAAGGATCGTTCTGGCATCCCCATGGTCACGTGATCAAAATTCAGATGCTTGGCAACTGGCATGTGATCACCTTTTGCGATCTTTTGACAAGCAAAATCAACGAGGAAGCCAGATGCGCTTAACAGCTGTCTTCCTAACTTAACAGTTGCATTGGTTCACTTAACAACTGTGGCAAGAAAGGCCATCAAGTGGAGCAAAGCTCACTTAACAACTGTCTTGCTTAGCAACAAAAATTCTGGGCTCAGTTGCAGTTGTAAGTCGAGGACCACCTGTAAAAACAAGATAAAACATTCAAATATTAAAATGATAAATAGCACGTATTTGTTTGCCAGGAGACAAACTTAAGAGCGAGGGAAGAGATGATGATGAACATATGTTTTCTATACCATCCCAAAAAAGCAATAACTTACAGCCATCCACCATGATTTATTTTCTAAATAAAAGCTCACAGGATCCAGAGGCATCTGGATAATGATTCTGAAGATTGGATTGTTTAACAGCATAGCAGCTTCCCATTCTTTTTATGATGATTTAAATGTGTGTGTTGTTTTTAACCAGTTGGACCATGAAGCCTGAAAGCCAACACAGGAGGTTATCTAAGGGCCAACCATGCTAATCTGGGATTCTACACCTCCAATAACTTCTTATTTTGCTTTCTAACATAATTATAATTGCCTCTGCCTAAAGGAGAGAAGATTTAGTGTTAAGCCCAGGCCAGGTCACTGTTGTTGTTCAGCCAAGTGTTATTCAATGGACCATCCTTAATGTGATGTGCTTAAAGCCATTATAAGAACTCACAGATTTAGACAACCCTCCTCTCCCCCACCCTCTTACAAGCACAAAAGCTCTTAAGGCCTTTTAACTGTGGTTGGGAGTGCTGATTGTGGCTCCTAATCAGGTAACTTTGAAATATATTTCATTTGATAAAATGTTATCAGCCCCTTTTACTGTGCCCTGTTAAATCTTGTATCCTGAGAACTGTTTTCTGTTGGACTGTTGTTAGGAGTGGTTTATTTTTTTAAACACTTGCTTATAATCTGGAATGGGGTTGCTGGACAGGAAAAAACACAGAAAAGGTCTTATTTCCCCCCCCCTCTCTGAATTAAAAATAGAGTAAGTTGCAGGAGAGTGAGCAGTGGGGGGAATATAGATAGTCCTCGACTTAGCAACAATTCATTTAGTGACCGTCCAAAGTTATAATGGCACTGAAAAAAGTGACTTAGGAAAATTTTTCACACTTAACAACCATTGCAGCATCCCCACGGTTATGTGATCAAAATTCAGATGCTTAGTAACTGACTCATATTTATGATGGTTTCAATGGCCTGGGGTCGTGTGATCCCATATTGCAACCTGACAAGCAGTGGGGAAGCCAGATTCACTTAACAACCGGGTGACTAACTCAACAACTGCAGTGATTCACTTAACAAGCGTTGCAAAAAAACTTAACAAGTTTTGCCTCATAAAATGGGGCAAAAGTCACTTAACAAGCTCTTCACTTAGCAACATAAAACTTTGGGCTCCGTTATGGTCGTAAGTCGAGGACTCTGTACAGTATACTAATTTTGCATGCAGATTTGTGTCTTATATTTCATGGATGCTTTTGCATTTTTCAGGCCACAGCAGAGCAGATTCGCCTGGCCCAAATGATATATGATAAGAACGACAGAGACTTTGAGGATAAAGTGAAACAAGTAAGTTTCTATCCTAACTTTGTGAGAGAGAGGGGGGGGGGGAAGAGAGAGAAAAACAGAGAGAGAGAGAGAGAGAGAGAGAGAGAAAGACAGAGGGGGTAGAGAAGGAGACAGAGAGAGAAAGAAGAAGAAAGACGGAGAAAGAGATAGAGGAAGACAGAGAGAAACCAGAGAGAAGGGGGGGAGAGAAAGAGAGAGAAAGACGGGAGAGAGAGGAGGAAGACAGAGAGAAAGAGGGGAGAGAAGAGAGGTGGGGGGGAGGGAGGGGGGGGAGATTGCCATGGGACGTAGTTGAGTGGGCTCCAGTCTTGCACAGGTAGTCTTCGACTTACAACACAGTTTGTTTAGAGACTGAAGTTACAACCGTACTGGAAAAAATGACTAATGACCGTTTTTCACACGACTGTTGCAGCATCCCCGTGGTCAGGTGATCAAAATTCAGACCCTTGGCAACTGACTCATATTTATGACGGTTGCCGTGTCCCTGGGGTCACGTGATCCCCTTTTGCGACCTTCTGACAAACTCAACAGGGGAACCAGATTCATTTAACAACCATGTTACTAACTTAACAGCTGCAGTGATTCACTTAACAACCGTGAGAAGAAAGGTTGTAAAATGGGGGCAAAACTCACTTAACAAAAATGTCTCGCTTAGCGATGGAAATTTTGGGCGCGATCGTGGTCGTAAGTTGAGGACTGCCTGTATATTCTAAAGCCATATCCAAGTCCTCTTGCTTCCTAAAATTTAAAAGTAGCTTCTTCTCCCTTCTGATATGTTGCTGTGAGGTTTAGTACAAGCAGTCCTCGACTTACAACCGTTCGTTTAGCGGCAATTTGATGACACAGCACTAAAAAAAAGTTGCAGCATTCCCACATGATCAGACTTCAGACACTTGGCAACCGGCATGCATTTACCCAAGTTGCAGCATCCCGGATTCCTCCGATCGCCATCGGCCACCTTCGCAAGAGTCAACGGGAGAAGGTAGATTTGCTTAATGACCTCATGATTCAGCGAACAACTGCAGTGGTTAGAACTGTTATAAAATTGGGTGTGACTCACTTAATAGCGGCCCAGCTGGTTGTTAGTTGCGAAGTCGTGTCCGACCCATCGCGACCCCATGGACAACGTTCCTCCAGATGATACCACTCTAATGGCAGAAAGTGAAGAGGAACTAAAGAGCCTCTTGATGCGGGTGAAGAAGGAGAGTGCAAAAGTTGGCTTGAAACTCAACATTAAGAAAACCAAGATCGTGGCATCTGGCCCTTTCAATTCCTGGCAAATAGATGGGGAAGAAATGGAAGTAGTGACAGATTTTATCTTCCTGGGCTTCAAGATCACCGCAGATGGGGACTGCAGCCAAGAAATTAAAAGACGCTGGCTCCTGGGGAGGAAAGCTATGGCAAATCTAGACAGCATACTAAAAAGCAGAGACATCACCCTGCCAACAAAAGTGCGTATAGTCAAGGCCATGGTTTTCCCAGTTGCAATGTATGGCTGTGAAAGTTGGACCATAACAAAGGCTGAGCGCAAAAGAATGGAGGCCTTCGAACTATGGTGCTGGAGAAGACTCCTGCGAGTCCCTTGGACTGCAAGGCGATCAAACCGGTCAGTCCTAGAGGAGATCAACCCTGACTGCTCTTTAGAAGGCCAGATCCTGAAGTTGAAACTCAAATACTTTGGCCACCTAATGAGAAGGAAGGACTCACTGGAGAAGAGCCTGATGCTGGGAAAGATGGAGGGCAAGAGAAGAAGGGGACGACAGAGAATGAGGTGGCTGATGAGTCACTGAAGCAGAGGCGTGAGCTTTAAATGGACTCCAGAAGATGGTAGAGGCCCGGCTAGCAACGAAAATTCTCCAGCAGGACGATGGAGAATCCACCAATGGGTTAGGACTATCTTCCTGCCCAATAAGAGACTAAGTTTGCCAGAGTTAACACGCCTCCTGCTGGGCTGATATCCCAGACACGACTTAGTCTTCAGCCCAGCTAGGACGTTTGTGTTGGCTCTGGACAGGTCGTATAGTTAATTATTGGTGGATTCTCACATCTCCTTTAGTTAGGCAAACCAGAAGCAAAATTTGAAGGATAATTGGATTTCGGCAAATTCATAGCCCCAAAACAGCTGAGCGTCGGCCTCCGAGTCGCCCAGCAACGGGCCTTCTCAGGCCCTCCAAACTTGAGGCTCTGCCACAGGGGAATCCCGGCAATCACTCAGCTGATCGTCGGGACAGTTAGCCGCATCCCAGCTGAGCGTCGGCCTCCGGGAGCGCTCAGGCGGCGATTGCAGCAGCCGTTAGAACAGCGAACAGCCGGCGCAGCCCCCGCCGGTTCTGAAAGCCTCCTTTGAAAATTGGTCGAGTTGAGGCCTTTTCTGTCGGCGTGCAACTCGCGGCCGCCATTTTGAAGACCAAAACGGCCTAACAGGCCCGATAGGGACGGCCTGTACAGGCTGCAGCCTCTGAAATAGGCTTGCAAACGCCGTTCAGGAGGCTATTGACGCTATTGTCAGGCCCCGCCGGTTTAAAGGCGAAGGGCACAGCTGATTTTTGGCGAATTTCCAGCCGCAGCAGCAGCGGGCGGCCAGCTCAAGCCCCCATAGCTCCTGTAAGGTGCGAAGGGCTCACAGTTGATAGCGAGGGGGATCCCTCGGCCGCATCAGCTGATCCTCGGAGCTCTCGATTTAGCCGCGGCGCAGCTGAGCGTCGGCCTCCCCGCGCAGCTGAGCGTCGGCCTCCGGGCGCGCTCGCAATTGCCAAGCGCTGCGGAAAGCTCCAGGACTCCTCGAGGCTGAGTGTCAGAGCTCGCCTCAGCCGCCCCGCTACGTGGCGTCGGCCTTCGGGCCCAGCCAGGCCGTTCCTCTCCATGGCCCTTCAGCCCTCTCTGGCGAGACTGTGCTGTGATTTGATCACCCAGCTGCCACGGCGCGACTGGAGGGCATTTTAGGGCAAGCCCTCTGCAACTGATTGCCAAATTTGAGGCCTCAGACCATTTTTCTTGGCGCGCTATTCGCGGCCGCCATTTTGAACGACTGAGGCCTTGCAGGCCTGACAGGGACGGCCCAAACAGGCAGCAGCCACTGCACAAGACCTTGCAGTCTGCTTACGGAGGCCATTGGCTCAAAGGTCTGACCTCACCTCTCCTTCCCTGCAGGGAATTATCTCAGCCTAGCCCAGGCCTAACAAGCCGCCTTGCCATTGCAGCGGCAGCCATTTTGCGGACTGCTCACAGCCGCCATTTTGCAGCTTCAAAGCTGCCATTGGTCACCTGCTCAGATTCTGATCTGGCACAACCAACCCCAGGGCACAACTTGGAGAGGATTTCACCTTTAGCGTGAGCTGGCACGCCTTCGGGCACCGCCGCCACCACCTAGGCTTTGTGTGCAGGCACATATCACTCAGGTGATTGCCGCCACCAACAAGGAGAGGAGTGTGCAGGCACATATCACCAAGGTGATCGCCGCCACTGATCGGTCAACGTGCGTGCCGGCACTTGCCGATTGCGACTCACCCATTGGGTCTCGTCGCCACAAGACGCCTGACTAATACGCCTCAGTGCATCACTGGGCAGTTTCCAGCCTCTCGGAGCTCTGCCTAGGGCAGTAGGGCGCTCAGTGTAGCACCAAACCCGGAGCGGACGCTGTTCATCAGCTTTGGCTATACTAACAACTGGGCAATCCGCTCCTGCTCCCGAGTTGCAATAGGCCTCAGGCTTCCCTTGCAATGGCTGATGACGCAGCTAATCAATCTGCACAGGGCGCTTCCGGCACTCCCGTCTCAGGGAAGCGCAAGTCCTCTAAACTAGAGGCAGCAGGCAGGATAAAGGCCAAGGCCAGGTCCAAGGCCATCGCTGGAAAAAAGACCTCAAGGGCCGCAGACAAGGCAGCCGAAAGGCGTAACACGGCTCTGGAGACGCAGTTCTCCAGGGCACAACGTATGTCTGCGGGAGACCAACCTTTGGTTCCCCTTGCCCCCCAGGAGAGCTCACTCTTCAACCCCCAACCGGCCCTGCCAGTTCCCACTGACTCGCGGGCCCTTTCCCATCAGGGCCCCATGGCACAGAGTACTACTCTGTCCTCTGACAAGGGATTGATCCCCCTAATGGGAGCTTCACCGGCTAGACCCGTCCCCCGCCCGAGGCCACGTTCACGCCCACAGCGGCTGGACTTCGCCCCCCTGAACATCAAGGGGTTGGGCCTGAGCAGCTTGAGGCATTAATCGCCCAGGCATATGCTCAGGGTAGGGCCTCCTCGTTCTACAAGAACCCCAGGCCGGAGTTCGTCATGCCCGTGGTGCCAGCTCAAGCACGGGCGGAGAGGCCGGACTACCCAGAGTCCGTTTATTCGGACCATTCCTCCCGAACACGGGACTCTGGTTCCGAAGGTTATGGGTCAACTGACTTCCAGCTGTCAGAGGATGAGGAGTCGGCCCCAGACCCGTCGCCTTTCATAGGCCTCTTTGACCCGGGTCTATTTAGATCCCTCCTGCTAAAGGCCACCACGTCGGCCAATATTGAGCCGGAGCAGGAAAAGCAGCCGACTGCCTCAACTAGTCAGGACCCCAAGCCACTCTTCTCCGAACCTACGGTGACGGAGCGCTATATCCCTTGCCCTCCCTTTTTCCTGGAAACTATCAGGAAACAATGGGGAAATCCGGGTACTCTACCAATGCCGGGGGGAACTGATAAGAGACTGATGGCCGTAGCCCCGGCCTTGTCAGATCTCCTGGAGGTTCCCAGGGTGGACGAACCACTAACCTCTCTTTTTTCCTCCTCCACTGTGTCAGGTGACACGTCTGCGGCCTTGAGGGCAGAGGACAGGAAGTCCGAGCTCTCTCTCCGCAGGTCTCACCTGGCATCGGCATGGGCCGTGCGGGCGTCCACCTCTACTTCCTTCTTTGCCAGAACGTCAATTCTCTGGCTCAGGGAACTCCAAGCGTTACTTCCCCCGGATCAGGTTCGTGCCCATCAGAATCTGGGTAAGTTGGTGGCATCGGCAGAATACATGGCGGATACTTCCCTCCATGCCGCAAGATTTTCAGCGCGCTCCATGGCCGCTAATACTGCAGTCCGCAGGCTTCTATGGCTAAAACAATGGCAAGCGGATTTGAAGTCAAAGTGGCACCTGGCTTCTGCTCCCTGCAGGGACGGACGCCTCTTTGGGGAGGCGCTAGAGCCTTACCTTATTGAGAACGGGGATAAGCGTAAGGTGTTGGCCCACCTTACTAGGAGGCCAGATAGGCGAGCTACTCCGTACCGAGGGTCGGGGTCACACCCCGAGTTCTAGATTCCCTTCGATGGTGGCTCTCCCCTGCTGTAGACAGAGGCTCCCTATTCCGGGAACCGAACAGACTCACCTTAACGACAGATGCAAGTCTGTTCGCGTGGGGTGCGCACCTGGGTTGTCACTTAGCACAGGGACGATGGTCACCCATGGACCTCAGTCACAACATAAATTGGCTGGAGCTCAGGGCCATTCATCTGGCACTGCTTCACTTCAGCGATGAGGTGGTGGGTCAACACGTCCTAGTGCTCACAGACAACGTGGCTGCAAAGGCCCACGTGAACCGGCAGGGCGGCACTCGCTCCAGGACTTTGATGTCCGAAGCACGGAATTTATGACTCCTCGTGGAAGAGTTTTTGTGCCTGGTGTTCCAGGAATCGCCTGGACATCTCGGCTGTCACTATCTCGCACATCCTTGAGTACTTGCTGGAGGGATTTAACAAGGGCTTGTCGCCCAATACCATCCGCAGGCAACTGGCGGCTCTCTCCACAGTACTCATGTGCCAGGATTCCATTCCTTTGACCCAGCATCCACTGGTACGGTCCTTCCTCAAGGGTGCTACCAACACCAGACCTCCCGTGGTTCACCGTTATCCCTCTTGGGATCTCCCACGGGTGCTACAGGCCCTTACCTTGCCACCATTCGAGTCGGTCAAGACCTGTTCACTACAGTTCTTGTCCATGAAGGTGGCCTTTCTTGTGGCGATCACATCCGCTAGACGCATCTCGGAGCTGGCTGCTCTCTCAGTCCGGGAGGACCTATGCGTCTTTCACAGCGATAGGGTAGTCCTTCGACTGGACCTGGCCTTTGTACCAAAGGTGGACTCGTTGTTCCATAGGGCACAAGAGGTGGTCCTACCGAACTTTTGTCCCCAGCCTGCTCACAACTTAGAACGCCAGTGGCACACCTTGGACGTTCGTAGGGCGTTACGCCACTATATTAAGAGGACTTCTGCCTTCCGCAAATCGGAAGCGCTTTTTATCTCCTTCCAGCCTTCTTCGATGGGGAAGTCTGTCTCCTCGTCCACTGTTGGCAGGTGGATCAGATCCTGCATCGCACGAGCCTACCAGGCACGGTCCCTGCCACTGCCAGGCCGTATCACTGCTCACTCTACCCGCAGTGCCGCTACTTCAGCAGCGTGGGCTACGCAGGCGCCCATCGGGGATATTTGCAGGGCGGCGACCTGCTCCTCGCCTTCCCCCTTTGTGCGGCATTACAGGCTGGACAAATTCGCCTCCGCTGAGGCATCATTTGGCCGGAGGGTACTCCGGCAAGTGGCATCATCACGTGGGACACAGGCCCTGACTGATTCCCTCCCATAGGGACAGCTCGGCTTTGGTATGTCCCATTGGTGGATTCTCCATCGTCCTGCTGGAGAAGGGGCGTTGTCTTACCTGAACGCCTTTTCTCAGCAGGACGATGGAGAATCCACGCCCATCCCCTTAGGACCATCAGGTCCTGTGTTAGGGGCACAGAGAGCCAACACAGCGGTCCATTGTCAGCAGCTTCGCCTTCGTCGTGTCTGGGATATCAGCCCAGCAGGAGGCGTGTTAACTCTGGCAAACTTAGTCTCTTATTGGGCAGGAAGATAGTCCTAACCCATTGGTGGATTCTCCATCGTCCTGCTGAGAAAAGGCGTTCAGGTAAGACAACGCCCCTTCTGCCCCCAATTGTTGTCGTAAGCCAAGGACTCGCTGTATCTTTTCAAGAAAAAAGTCAGTGGGGGTGGTTTGTGGAAAAGTCAGAGCAAGATATAGGGAGTCCTCCACTTACGGCCAGAATTGAGCCCAACCTTTCCCTTGCTAAGCAAAATGGTGATTGGGAGTTTTGCTCCACTTTATGGCCTTTCTTGCCACGGTTGTTAAGCGAATCACTGAAGCTAGTCACACGGTCGTTAAGTGAATCTGGCCTCCCCCATCGACTTTGCTTGTCAGGAGGTCGCAAAAGGGGAGTCACATGACCCGGGGACACGGCGACCGTCATAAATACGAGCCAGTTTCTTAAGCATCCAGATGTTGATCACGTGACCACGGGGGAATGCTGCAATGGTCGTAAGTGTGACAGACAGTGCCGTTGTAACTTTGGATGGTCACTAAAAGAATGGTTGTAAGTCGAGGACTACCCATATTAAGTGACAAATCCTGTTAAAATTAGGCTCTGTGGGGATCTTTTCTGTTGAGAGGGATTTCATTTTCCCTCACTGAGATTCGTCTTCCTGGCATTGACTCCCAGGGAGCCAGAGGCTTGCTTTGACCTGCACAGATGTTTTGATCTCTTTTTCCCCACTTCACCCGCGCAAGCATGAAATAGCGAAGAGCTCCTGTCTGCGCTCTGCGCATGCAGGAAATACTAATCCCTGCCCTAAAACCTCTCTTGGCTCCAAGCCTCACGCCCTGTGAAGCAAGCAGAGAAATTGAAACATGGCTTGCAGGTGAAATCAATCCCTCCTGGATAGGAAGTTTTTGTTTATGTGTGTTGGGGGGAGACCGGGGGGGGGGGAGGGTTAGAATGGGCAAACTGAATCAATTGAATCCTCAGATTGAATTGATGTAAATAAATAAATAACATTTATATAGCCACCCGTCTTTCAGCCAACTCTGGACGGCTCCCAGTTAGGGTAGTAGTTTGACCTGGAATTGTACAGATTATATTAAAGTCCTTTATGTACCAATGGAAGATAATTTGTAGCTCGGGGGTTAAACTGTGGGGTCCTTGGTGCTCTCTGAGCTTGGCTGTTTTCTTGTAGATGTTTCATGACCAAACTAGGTCACATCACGATGATTGATATTACCTACTTTGGTCATGAAACATCTGCAAGAAAACTACCAATTTCAGAGAGTACCAAGGACCTCACAGTCTTCCTCCTTCTCTTCTTCCTCCTCCATCTCTCCTCCTCCTCCTCCTCCTCCCCTCTGCAATCCCCACTCCCACCTAACACTGACGATGTTGTCTAGTTTGGTAACGAAACATCTGCAAGAAAACTACCAAGTTCGCAGAGCACCAGAAACCCCACAGTCTTTTACGTTCGAAGTTCAGCCCAGGCCTTTGGCTACATTGTTCTTGAAGAAATTAAAGCAGTATTTGGGGACTAGACTGTTCTCCCAGAACTTGGAGTGAGATAGATGGAGCCCCTTGGATGTGTTCATTATTTTGGTTTTCTATCCCAGATTTGTGCCAAGATCTCATCTTGGCTTTGATTTGTATTTTTTTTTTAACATTATTTGGGGATTGAAGTATTGCTTAGAATCAGGCAGTAGCCAAACTGAATTAAACATATAAATAAATTCTAAAGCTAGTAGCAGTGATTCTGAGCTAATCGGTAACTTGCCGTAGACTGTAACCTATCTGAGCAGTTATAATTTTATATTAATTAGATCCCCACATACAGAGACACATTCATTGACGTATTTTATTTCTGTTTCCTGTATAAACTCACCTTGGGTTACTCCGAGCTGCTTTCTAATATGTGTTTGTAATACGTGTTTGGGTTTTTGTTTTTATTTTTTAGTTGATGGAAGTGACAGGGAAGAATCAGGATGACTGCATCGTAGCTCTGCACGATTGTAATGGCGACGTGAACAGAGCAATCAACCTCTTGCTGGAAGGAAGCTCAGATACAGTAAGTGCTCAATTTAGAGTCTTTTAGGTTCTTTAAAAAGTTGCCTTTCTAAAAGATTACTCGTGAGGAAGACTTCCTGCTTTTAGTGAGAAATGTGAAGGCTAAAAAAATATTAACCTTTTTAGGACAAATCTTGCACAGCTAAGAGCTCAGAAATGTTGAATGATATTTAAGTTTTCCCCCATCGCTTTCCTGCAAATATTAAGATTAGTTGTGTTCTCCTGGTCCAGATTTGGTGTGCTTTTTAAACTTTTGCTTATCCTTCAAGAAAGCAAAATTTTAAAACATCACAACGAACCGTGCAGGAAACTGAAACACCCAACTCCACATTGACTTTCTCATCTTTCTGGCTTCTGAAATTTCAGCAAGTGTAACCCATGCACATTCAAGCATACCTGACCCCGACTAAGGACAAAGAGCTTGCTTTAAAAAAAAAAGAAAAAAGAAGCATATATTTTTACATTACTTAGTTATCTGCTCAGTGGCTTCTACTTTGTCCTATTTCTCTCCCCCATGGAACTGTGCCATCCGTGTGGCTTCCTCTTCCTCCTCCTGTTTATGGTCTAGTATGCATAACGTAAGCCAGGACAGTTTTCTTTTTCATTAAGATAATGAAAAGTAAAACCCTTGCTCTTTGTTCAGTTAAGAACAGCCTCCTTAATGTTCAGTTTGCTTTCTTACTTAAGACAGCCAAGACAACACTGGCAACAGGATAACGGGTCTTTTTCCTTGTTTTCTGGTGTATTTAGAAAATTTATATGACTGCCCAACTATGAGTCTAGGTCGCCTATAGAAACACAACCCCAAATTAAAAAAACCCAATAAATTCCCCCCTCTCTGGTGGCTACAATCAAACAAACCACTTGATGGGCTCCATGTCACTGGGTTCCTCAGACTCACGGGCAAAACCAAGTCTTGAGGGCCATTTAAAAGAATGTCAAGGTGGGGGGACCAATCTTATCTCCACAGGGATTATGTTCCACAGGGTAGGAGCTACCACAGAGAAGGCCCTTCTTCTTGGTACCACTAGATGGACCTCCTTAAGAGAAGGCACCTGTAACATCCCCTCCCTCCCCACTCTGGTGGGTTGGGTAGAGATGACTAGGAAGTGAGGGTTCTTCAAATAACAGAGAGGGAGCCACCACGGAGAAGGCCCTTCTTCTTGGCCCCATCAGATGGACCTCCTTGGGAGAGGAGACCCATAGCATTCCTCCCCACTCTGGTGGGTCAGGAAGATGTGACTTTATTTCAGATAAGAACCTCCTAGACTAGAATGTTCTCCAGGAATGCGAAAGGCAGCACTTCCACCTCCTGTCCTGTCCCAAACCTACCCTGACGGGAGGCTGGAATTTATACCTCTGCATCTGTTTCCATCTTGATTCTCTACTTAGTAGCATTCGGAGAGAATTCTCTTCCTTTGAAGGCTTATAAACATCCCAGTTTGAGAACATTGTGGGTTTATTAGTGATCACATTGGTTATTGGGGTTTACTGGTTATAAGCTGGAGTCACAATGGTAGTGCATATGGGGTGGAATTCCTCCTGAATGGACACTTCCTAGAAAAAAATATGGTGAGGTATTTATCTTCCATTGCCTATTTTGGGGGCTATGATTCATGCCTGTTCTTCAAGCACCTTTGGCTGTTCCTGGAATGTATAGAATAGAAATAGGAATAGGAATAGGAATAGGAATAGGAATAGGAATAGGAATAGGAATAGGAATAGAATAGAATAGAATAGAATAGAATAGAATAGAATAGAATAGAATAGAATAGAATAGAATAGAGCTGGAAGGGACCTTGGAGGTCTTCTAGTCCAGCCCCCTGCTCAAGCAGGAGAACCTATACCGTCTCAGACAGGTAAATGTCTAGTCTCTTCTTAAAAATCTCCGGTGATGGAGTGCCCATGCTTTCTGGGGGTAAGCTGTTCCACTGGTTGATTGTCCTCATTGTCAGGAAGTTTCTCCTTAATTCCAGGTTGCTTCTCTCTTTGATCAGTTTCCAACCATTGTTTCTCGTCCTTCCCTCTGGTGCTTTGGTGAACAACCTGGCCCTCTCTGTCTTGTGGCAGCCTCTCAAATACTGGAATACTACTATCATGTCTCCCCTATTTCTTTTTTTCTTTAGACCAGCCAAACCCAAGTCCTGCAGCCGTTCTTCATATGCTTTAGTCTCCAGGCCTTTGATCATCTTAGTTGCTCTTCTCTGAATTTTTTCCAAACTCTCAACATCTTTTTTGTGATATGCTGACCAAAATTGGCTGCAGTATTCCAGGTGTGGCCTTACTAGGGTTTTATAAAGCGGTAGTAATACTTCGTGTGATCTTGATTCTATGCCTCTGTTTATACAACCCAGGATTGTATTAGCTTTTTTGGCTGCTGCTGCACACTGCTGGCTCATGGTCAAGTGATCATCCACTAGGACTCCAAGGTCCCTCTCACAGTTACTGTTTTTGAGCCAGGTCTTGCCCAATCTGTACTTATACATTTGATTTTTCCTGCCCAAATGTAAAACTTTGCTTTTCTCCACCTTGAAACTCATTTTGTTGGATAGGGCCCATTGTTCAAGTTTGTCAAGATCTTTTTGGATCCTGAGTTTGTCTTCTGGGATATTGGCTACCCCTGTCAGTTTGGTGTCATCTGCAAATTTGATGACTTCCCCTTCAATTCCCTCATCTAAGTCATTGATGAAGATATTAAAGAGTACTGGGCCTAAGACGGAACCTTGTGGTGCCCCACTGCTTACTTCTCTCCATGTGGATGGAGTGCCGTTGAGGGCTACTCGTTGAGTACGGTTTGTCTTGAGTCAGACAACTCTGCTTCCCTTCCAGGAATATCCAATCATCTGGCTCAGGAAATGCATTGTGTGCACTGCATTGTGAGTGAACAGTTGGATAAAGTGCAATTTAGGATTGCACAAGCAAGTGACCCTTTTTTGTTCCCCACTTATCTAGCTCTTGTCTAGCCAGTTGGCACTTTAAGCACTGACAGACGAGCTATTGCGTGGGCTGGATTATCTTCCCCCTCCTACTGAACATATCAGCACAGGCAGTACCTAACATTTTTGCACGGAAGACCCAAACGTAAAAATCTATACTTATCACCCTCATCTGTGGTCTTACAAAGGAGGAATAAATGCAGTGTCTCCTAGTTTCATGTGTAGTGCAAAAACAAGCAAAGGTCTTTAGCATTTTGGCTTATTTATTTATTTATTTATTTATTTTTAACTAAGTACGGTATCTTGGAGAGCCCAGCAAGGCTAGAGAGGGTTCTGAATGGCAGGTTGGAGGGGGAAAAAAAAGAGTTCCATTAGGACTAAAGTGTGAAAAAGGGGAACGCTACTATTTTTAGATTGGGAATGGCCAGTCTAGAGAAAAGAAGGACTAAGGGAGACATGATAGCAGTATTCCAGTATTTGAGAGGCTGCCACAAGGAGGAAGGGGTCAACTTATTTTCCAAAGCACCAGAAAGCAAGACAAGAAACAATGGATAGAAACTAATCAAGGCAAGAAGCAACCTGGAATTAAAGAGAAACTTCCTAACAGTGAGGACAATTAACCAGTGGAACAGCTTGCCTTCAGACGTTGTGGGTGCTTCATCACTCGAGGTTTTTAAGAAGAGACTGGAAAGCCACTTGTCTGAAATGTTATAGGGACTCCAGCTTGAGCTGGGGGCTGGACTAGAAGACCTCCAAGGTCCCTTCCAGCTCTATTCTGATTATTATTAATTGTAAAGCATTCTTTTAATTGTAAGCCACTCGGAGTCATTGACAGAAATGGGCACTGTAGAAATTAAATGTATGAATCAATGAATGAACAAACAAACAAACCCCTTTCCCAATATCCTGTTTTTGTTCATCCCTTCCTGGGACTAAAAATACACATAATATCGGAAATAGTTTATCTGTCCGTCCGTCCATCCATCCATCCATTCCATCCATCCATCCATTCCATCCATCCATCCCATCCCATCCCATCCCATCCCATCCCATCCCATCCCATCCCATCCCATCCCATCCATCCATTTTCTACAGCCAACCAATTCAACAAAATGACTCTGGGCGGCTTAAAATTCTAAAAACAATTTAAAACCTTAAAAGAATAAAAACATCTGCAAAATAAACCAATACAAACAGCAGCACGATGATTAATCAACTGATAATAAAGCCAAGTAACGGGGCCCTTCACATGTTCTGAGCACCAGGCCCAGGTACACAACCAGGTATTTTAAAGCCTTGGGAAAAGCCAACGGGGAGGATATTCCAGAGAGCAGGGACTATGTCAGAGAAGGCCCATCTTTGACTTCCCGGCAATCAGCACTCTTTGGCTGACGGGAACCGCAGCATCCAATCTGTTGGATCTAGTTGGGAAGATGAAAAACTCTTGAAAAAAAGATGATCTTTCAAGTGATCCGGTCCCAAGTCACGTAGCCTCTTGAATTGCACCGGCCACCTGTGCAGCTCACGTCGTAGCCTGATGCTTTGAAGATCCACCTGCCAGTTAAAAAGACATAAAACCATACAGGTAGCCCTTGACTTGCAGCCCTTCATTTGGTGACCTTTCGATGTTACAACAGCACCGAAAAAAGTGACTTATGTCTGTGCTTCACACTTACACGACTGTTGCAGCATCCCAGTGGTCACATGATCAAAATTCAGGCGCTTTGACAAATGGCTGGTATTTATGACGGTTGCCGTGCGCCGGGATCATGTGATCCCATTTTGCGAGCTTCTGGCAAGCAAAGTCAACGGGGAAACATCGGATTCACTGAACAGCCGTGTTACTGCAGCGATTCCCTTAACAGCTGAGGCAAGACAGGTCATAAAACGGGGCAAAACTCACTTCCCAGCTACCTCGCTCAGCAGCAGAAATGTTAGGCTCGGGGTTGTGGTCGTAAGTCGAGGACTACCTGTGCATGCCTTTGGTAAGAACACTGCTCCAGTGTGTGGTCGATTGCTAGATTCTGTGGGTCTCGGTTGTACCTGGTTGCGTTGGAAGGGTCCCAAAAATGTTCCCTGAGAGGTTTTGGAGATTTGTGGTTGGGCGATGCTGCTCATCTTTAAATCCCTTTTGAATTGTTGTTCTGTGTTTTCCCTCTCCGCCCTCACTAGACTTCGTGGGAGACGGTAGGCGGCAAGAAGAAAAGCGTTGGAAAAGAGAGCTCAGAAAACAAAGAGAACAGAGAAAAGCGAGGGGACAGAGAAGTGAGCCGTGGATGGGGAGCTTCCAGCAGACGAGGAAGAGGAGGGGGCAGCCGCGGGCGAGAGTGTAAGCCCAGACTTTGGATTGCTAGGCGCATCCCGGCCGTAGTTGCTCGCAGTTTTACTAGGAGCACCTTAGGCTTGAGCTGCTTGGTTGTAAGTTTGCAGTAGAGGCTGATGGGAAAACACACACACACACACACACACACACACACACACAACTACCCTGGGAAGAAGCTTGATCCTGATTGGCTTTTGCTGTCCTCGATTCCTCTCTATCCCAGGGTGAGAACACTGGGGTGATTGGAGACCCATGATGAAGAATGTGTGAAAGGCACCCTGCAAACTCTTAACTGAATGCTCCGACACGGGGAGTTTTTTAAAAAAGAGACTGGTCAGTCACTTGTCTGAAATGGCAGAGGGTTTCCTGCCTGAGCAGGGGGTTGGACTAGAAGACCTCCAAGATCCCGTCCAACTCTGTTGTTGTATTTTACACTGTGGGGCCTGAACAGCCTTCATTTCAGTTCTTGGAAGAAGGCTTGGGACACCTTTCAAAACTGTGAGGGCCCTGTAACACCGAGCTAAAACAATTCTGGAATGTAATCAAACAAACAAAAAAAGCCCCCGGGAAACTCTGGGGTTCTTGGTGCTTCTGAGCTGGGTTATTTTCTTGCAGATGTTTCATTACCCAACTAGGTAACATCATCAGTGCTAGTGAGGGTGGCCTTTGCGGCCTTTTTTTTTTTTGGTCCCTGAACACACCCTCTCCAGAAACCTACTCCTGAGATAAGCAGGGATTAATACTACACAAATAAGCAAAAAGCAGTACTCTAACTCAGTGGTCCCCAACTCCCGGTCCGTGGCCCAGTGCTGGGTGGCAGCCTGTTCAGAATTTGGCTCTGGAAGTGCTGGGTGTGTGTGCGCAATGCTGCATTTGTGAAAGGAGAATATGTGTGTGAAACTATCCCCTCTTCCCTCCCGCTCTGCTGCCCCCGCCTCTTGTCAGTCCGCCTAGCCAGAAAGGGTGGAGACCACTCCCCTAACTGAGGAACTACCCTCACCAGTACTGGCAGGGCAAGGTATGGAGCAAACCCCACACTCGGTCCGAACTTATGATGTGATCTAGCTGGGTTATGAAATGTCTGCAAGAAAAACCAGCAAGCTCAGAAAGCACCAAGGATCCCACAGTCCTCCTCCTCCTCCTCCACTCTGCAAACCCCACTCCTTCCATGCACTGATAACGTTCCCTAGTTGGGTCATGAAATGTCTGCAAGAAAACCACCAAGCTCAGAGAGCACCAAGGACTCCACAGTCCTCCCCCCCCCCCCCCCCCCCCTGCTCCCTTCTAGCACTGATGATATTATCTAGTTTGGGTCATGAAACATCTGCAAGAAAACCACCAATCTCAGAGAGCACCAAGGACTCCACAGTCGTCTTTGTCCTCCCCCTCCTCCTCCTCCCCCCCCCTCCTCCTCTCTGCAAACCCCACTCCTTCCATGCATTGATAATGTTCCCTAATTGGGTCATGAACGTCTGCAAGAAAACTATCAAGCTCAGAGAGCATCAAAGACCCCACAGTTCAACCCTGATCTACAAATATTCTCTTCTATCAGAAAACAGAAAGCTCCCAGCCCTAAATCATTTAGGTAAATGAAAGCATGAAAATGTGTAACTAGATGAATGGAAAGAGACTACAAGTTGCAAGTTAGTGGAAAAATGAAGGTGTACTATTAAACAAGCGTCGATTATCACCGGCTTAACCAAATTGATCTTGGGACAAAAACAATGGGAACAGTCACGTTTGCCTCCAATTCTTGCACCCTTGCTCCTTCCCCTCCTGCTATCTTGCTCACGTTTGCGTACGGTTGAAAATACCTGACTAAACTATCTAAAAATGAAATGTATGTCCTGAGATTATATTTCTGTATTTCTCTCACATCTAGTTAGAACCGAAGAAAATGGAATAGAAACGCCACCTGGCGAGCGGCCTTCCGATCATGGGAAACGTGGCAAAGGGAGAGGTAAAGTACCGGTATTTATATGCCTTAACTGCTCGTGTTCCAGGGGGGGTTAAGCCACCTTTTATAATTTTCTTAAAAAAAAGAAATCCACCTCAAAAGGGAACAGTTTGGGTGAAAAGCTTCCGCAGTGCATTTTCTGCAACTTCTTGGACGGAAGGTCTGCGGGAGTTTGTTCGCTTGCGTGTTTGGGAATGTTATGTTGTGTTGAAGGTATGTTGTGGCCAAGAAGAACATCTTAAAAATAATAAAAGCATTGCCTGACATGCCTAAAAGTGACTTCAACTGACATATGACCCCAGGACCCTGCAACCGTCATAAATATGAGTCAGATGCCAAGGGTCTGAATTTTGATCATGTGATCGTGGGGATGCTGCAACAGTCTTAAGTGTGAAAAACGGTCATAATTACTTTTTTTAGAGCCGTTGTAACTTCAAACTGTCACTAAACAAACTGTTGTAAGTCAAGGACTACCTGTACTTAAATCTATAATAATAATAATAATAATAATAATAATAATAATAATAATAATAATAATAATAATAATAATAATAATAATAATAATAAAGTTGGAAGGGACCTTGGAGGTCATCTAGTCCAACCCCTGCTCAGGCAGGAAACCCTATACCATTTCAGACAAATGGCTGTCCAGTCTCTTCTTAAAAACTTCCAGTGTTGGAGCATTCACCGCTTCTGGAGGCAGGTTGTTCCACTGGTTAATTGTTCTAACTGTCAGGAAATTCCTCTTTAGTTCTAGGTTGCTTCTCTCCTCGATTAGTTTCCATCCGTTGCTTCTTGTCCTGCCTTCAGGCGCTTTGGAGAATAGCTTGACTCCCTCTTCTTTGGGACAGCCCCTGAGATACTGGAACACTGCTATCATGTCACCCCTTGTCCTTCTCTTCATTAAACTAGACATACCCAATTCCAGCAACCGTTCCTTATACGTTTTAGCCTCAAGTCCCCTAATCATCTTTGTTGCTCTTCTCTGTACTCTTTCTAGAGTCTCAACATCTTTTTTACATCGTGGTGACCAAAACTGGCTGCAGTATTCCAAGTGTGGCCTTACCAAGGCATTGTAAAGTGGTATTAATACTTCACGTGATCTTGATTCTATCCCTCTGTTAAAGCAGCCCAGCACTGTGTTGGCTTTTTTGGCAGCTGCAGCACACAGCTGGTCCTATTTAAGGGATTGTCCACTAGGACTCCGAGATCCCCCTCACAGTTACCACTATTGAGCAGGGTTCCATCTATACTATACCTGTGTATTTGGTTTTTCTTGGACTGTGTAGAAGATTATGGAGGCTTATCAATAAAAGTGCCTGGTAAACTGCCCCTGAATAACCTTTTATTTTCTTCTCCCATAGTGAATGTAAAATAAAATCCTTGGCTTGGCCAGGCATTGGAACCAGCCTCTGCGGCCCAGGATGTTAATCTCTTGATACTAAAAGTCCTTCAATATTTTTAACTTCTAAGCAATGCAGGATTACATATGGACTGGCACCACAATGCTAATCTACTGTGACAAACTCAGTTTCATGATGCCTTTATTTTCTGCAACGAAGACTTAATTCGAAGAAGAAGACAGAGGATATAATCTCTGTGCTTTTCACTGAGTGAGCCACAAAATGCCCGTTTCTCAGCAGAGCAACTGGCCTGGTTGTCCCCTGCCAGCTGCCCGTCAACCCTGGGATCCAGAAGCACAGCTGGGAATGCCAATTATGGCAGAGGCCTGGGCTGCTGGACTTGACATCCTGGCAAAGAACTTGGCAGCCCAAGCAGGCATGTTTGTCAACATTGTCAGCGGAGATTCTCAATCATCCAGGTCATGGTTGTCCTAAAGGTGCTTTTAAAAGGCCATTTGCACTTTTTTTTTCTTCGAAAACGTTTCGCTCCTCATCCAAGAAACTTCTTCAGTTCTGACTGAATGGTGGTGAATGGAGGGATTTAGAACAGGAGAATATTTGAAAGCATGGGTCCCCAACCTCCAGGCTGTGGCCCGCTACCGATCCTTGAGACATTCGGAACCGGACCGTGGAGAGGGCGGATTGGTTCATACTTATGAGTGTTGCTGTGTCCCAAAGTGATGTGATCGCCTTTTGCAACCTTCTGAGAAGCAAAGTCAGTGGGGAAGTCAGATTCACTTAAGAACCAGGTTACTAACTTATCAACTGCAGTGATTCACTTAACAACAAAGAGCAAAACCCACTTCCTTCTAGCACTGATGTTGTTACCTAGTTGGGTCACGAAACTAGGCACAAGAAAACAACTCGGCACAGAGAGCACCAAGGAATCCACAGTTCAGCCTTCAGCCTCAAATAACCTCTTTTTTTTTATTGGTCTTGTGGCTTTTTTAAACTGACCCTTGACAGATTTGATCCTGCATTCCCACATCTTGGAAAAACCAGATTCTCGCAGGATAACAATTCTTCCTTATAAATATTCGTTCTACCAAGTTATCTTAATCCTAAATCTGGTTCTGCTTCCTTGTCCAAGATGCATTTTATTCTTAGAAGGAGAAAAAAAAGTGCTTCCCCCCCCCCTTTTCCTTGTTTTCCTCTCGAAATTCCGTTTATCCACTTTGCCCTTTGAAACTAAGTTCTTCCTTTTTCTGTAGGATTTGGACGAGCCAGAGGAAGAGGAACTGGGAGATTTTCAGCCCAAGGCATGGGGTAGGTTTTTAATAACAGCTTGTATTTTAACTAAACGTGGACCAAACAATACTGCTTTAACCGTACATGGTTGGAAATTCTGCAGATTTTGTTGAGCAGGACCATCTGCCTCCTTTATTCCTCTTAGCAAAGGAACTTGATAAAAGGACAAAAGCAATCTAAATCAGAAATCCAGGAAGTCAGATTATAATTCTTTCTTAGGCATGGAAGCAGCTGGATGACCTTAGACCATCCATTCCCTCTCAGACCCCTTTGATGAGCTGACTGATCAATAAAACCTCATTGCAATAGCAATAGCACTTAGACTTTATATACTGCTTCACAGGGCTTTACATCCCTCTCTAAGCAGTTTACAGTCAGCCAATTGGCCCCAATAATCTGAGTCCTCATTTTACCGCCCTCGGAAAGATAGAAGGCTGAGCTGGTCAGGATCGAACTCCTGGCTGTGGGCAGAGTTAGCTTGCGATACTGCATTCTAATCACTGCGCCACCAGGGATCTTAAATCATGCATTGATAGCTTGTCTATAAGATCTAAGTGAATACAGTTCTGAAACAGTGGTTCTCTTGTGAAGTCCCTGGTGCTCTCTGATCTTGTTTGCTTTCTTGCAGATGTTTCATTACCCAACCAGGTAATATCATCAGTGCTAGAAGGGAATTGGGTTTGGTCTCTGTTTATATACAAGTGTTGGTGGTAGTGGACTTGGTGGTTCCTTGATTAAGCTGTTGTTTACTGTGGGGTCCTTGGTGTTCTTCGAGCTTGGTGGTTTTCTTGCAGACATTTCATTACCCAACTAAGTAACATCAGTTTTAAAAGGGATTAAGGTTTGCTCTGTGTTCTTTTGCTATTTTTGCTTTAGTGATCTTTGATGATTTTGATCTTGTGTTTATTGCCCAGAGTCACAATTGCAAAGTGGGCAGCTAAATAACTTGCTATAATAAGTAAAGTGGCAGTGAATAAGCCATCATACAGAACCAATGCTAAGAAGAGCAGCAAGAACATTTTGTTAGCAGATCTGCTTGAATGGACACAAATATCCCAGCAACCTTGACATTTAAAGGGATTGTTTTCAGTGCTGACTAATAAATCTAAGGAGAACTATTTTGTGCTAACTCTACTGTCTTCTCCCTCTTTCTCCACACCCACACAAAGTTTTCCAATTCCCTTTTCAACCTGGACATTTCATATAAAAGTATCAATATTGCCCCACTGATCTACGACTTGGTCTACTTTATGGATGTTTTGTTTTAGAGGGTTTTGAGTGTGACGACCCACAAAACATTCCACTTTGTGAAATGTCCTGTTTCAAGTATTTTGGAAAGGACCAGAACAGTTCAAAAGGAAATGTTTTTTCAGATTCACACAGGCAATTAAATTAAAACAGTTTTTCTTTTCTCCCTATTCATTCTACTTCCTCTACTTCAATGGATGTTAAATATGGAAGGTTTCTGGATATCGCCAATCTTGATGGCCCTTTCATGGTCTTGATTCCTCCAGAAAGCACATAAGATCTTAACTTCAATCCCCAGAAGTAGTGGGGGTGTGTGTGTTGAAAGACTGATCTGAAAACAGGACTCATCTACAACATACAGTGTAAAGACTACAACCGCCACAATGTAGGACAAACAGGCAGAAGACTAGCAGAGTGCATTCATGAATACCAACTAGCAGTCAGAAGACGGGATGAAAACTCTTAATTTCACAACATATGGACACTCAACCGTAATTTCAACTGGGAAACTGACCATCCTAGACCAAGCCAAGTCCAAAAATGCTAGACAATTCTTGGAAGCCTGGCAAATTGGCCATCAATAGAAATAAACAACATCTACATACTGTGCAAAAGAGACAATCAACAAACCAAAAAGGGATCAAAAAGACCAAAAACAACTCCCCACCAGCAATCAACACCCAGCTGAGCATAGATTAACACCAAGATTAACACCAGTCCAACAATCAAGGAACTGTCAAACAGGCTAACGGTAAACAGCCCAACCAACAAGACCACTCCCACCAGGATTGACAGGGCAATATAAATTGAGAGTAAACCCCACTCCCTTCTAGCACTGATGATGTTACCTAGTTGGGTAGTAAAACATCGGCAAGAAAGCAACTGGGCTCAGAGAGCACCAAGGACCCCACAGTCGTCCTCCTCCCCCTTGTCCCAAACCCCACTCCCTTCTAGTACTGATGATGTTACCTAGTTCGGGTAATACAATGTCTGCAAGGAAACATTCTAGCTCAGAGAGCACCAAAGGCCACTCAGAGTGACCTCTGTGGCCTTTCTAGGTTGGAAGGGAAAATGCTGGGCTAGGCTGACCAGACAATTACTGAAGCCTTACTTTCTCTTAAGAGTTCTGACTTTTTCCACCTCTCTTGACCTGTAGGACATTTAACCCTGCAGATTACACTGATTCCTCTGCCACCGATGGCTTTGGAGCAAAACAGGAGTCTTGGGAACTGGGAGAAAACGATGCAGCTGATGGAAAAGGTGAGGGAACGACAAGGTTGCAGATTACAAGCCTGTCCCAAATTGCCAACAGCAGGTGATAATCAACTGTGTGCTTCCTGATACAGAAAAATGTTTGTTTTCCTCTAAGAATAGGTGAAGGTAGGGTGTACATGCTGTCTGTAATCTTTCCTGCAAAACAGTTTTCAGTAAAGGAGAATATTTGGGACTCAGGGTTGAAATGAGGGGTCCTTGCTGCTCTCTGAGCTTGCTTGTTTTCTTACAGATGTTTTATGACCAAACTAGGTAACATCTGATGTTACCTAGTCTGGGTCATGAAACATCTGCAAGAAAACAAGCAAGCTCAGAGAGTAGCAAGGACATCTCAAAACAGTTTTTCATTAGCACTTTTGTTCGTGTGTGTGTGTGTGTGTGTGTGTGTGTGTGAGAGAGAGAGAGAGAGAGAGAGAGAGAATGAGAATAATGTGGAACTTAAGAACTACAAAATCCTTGGTTTTCTACCCAACACTTATCCTGACCTCTCCCCACAAAGGGGGAAGGTCGTTGCACCTACTTTATATCAAACTTGCCACTTCTTTGATCTTGTCTGTCGAAGCTGCTTATGAATACTTCTTTTTAGTCTGATCTGTGCTACAAGGAAGAGACAGAATAATAGATTTGGAAGGGCCTTGGAGATCTACTAGTCCAACCCAATTCTCAGGCAGGAAACCCTGGCCTATACCATTTCAGACAAATGGGAAGCTCTTAAAAGCTTCCAGTGTTGGAGCACCCACAACTTCTGGAGGCAAGTTGTTCCATTGATTAATTGTTCTCACCGTCAGGAAATTCCTCCTTATTTCTAGGTTGGTTCTGTCTTTTATTAGTTTCCATCCTTTGCTTCTTGTCCTGCCTTCAGGCGCTTTGGAGAATAGGTTGACCCAATCTTCTTTGGAAGACTGGCTTGTTTGAAATTTTCCACATGGTACCCCAGCTCTCTTACCCATTTTTCAAAATTTCTTTCCTCTGTTAAATTATTTAGTCTAAATTTAGAACAGAAGAGATAACTCAGGAATGCAAAACAAATACAGTCTTAACATATTTGCAGGACGGATGTCAAGAGATGTTTTTACAACAGCTTTATAGTCAAGATTTCCTGGCTTGAAAACCAATGGAGGCATGCCAGGTTCCTTTTTTTGTTTTTTTTTAGTTTAAGATGGCTTGGGGTCTCTTTCCCAGAATAGCCCCCAAGAAACTCACCAATACATAAATATCATTTACATGTAAAGTCCAGGTAAATTTTTTGTCATTATTTTTGAATTCTCACGAGTGCTGGAAAAATTGCCAGTGGTTTGGAAGCATTGAAGAAAAAAAAACACACCCTTTTGTTTTTGGGAATCCATAGTTCATATTTCACTTGGATGGGAATATTCCTCTTTTAATAAAACATTTTAATATCTTCAACGTCCCAATTTTCCATGCTATATAAAATCTGCCTAAGTAATTAAAAAAACCCTTTATTGAAATCTGTTTCAGTGTCTTTGCATGACAATAATCCTCACTGCCTGATACAGTTTGTATGTATCATGACTCCCGAGTAATTAAATAAATAAATAAACAAACTAAAAAACAAAATTTTGGAAAACCTAGTGAACACACACACAAACACAAAATAGCCACCTGTGAAATGATTTATAAAAACAATGTGTTTTGATTTTGGCTGAAAAAAATCATTTTGACTGCTGCAGACTTTTCCCCAGGAACCCAGAACTAGGGTGTCCTCACTCTTGGCTGTTCTGTTTCTGCCATGGGCTGTTAGTTTGGATAGTTTAAACATGATTTATCACTATAGCAGGCTGGGAGTGCTGTTTTAAGATGTTGGCAGTGTGGGCCAGATAGCAGCTTTTGTAAAGATGGCCTGAACCAAAGTTTAGAAGATAACTAGTTTCTGTCCTGCTTTTATTATTATTCTTTAAATAAACAATTCAAGATGGTGAAAGTACCTAATACAGGTAGTCCTCAACTTACGACCACAATTGAGCCCAAAATTTATGTTGCTGAGTGAGAAATTTGTTAAGTGAGTTTTGCCCCATTTTATGACTTTTCGTACCACATTTGTTAAGTGAATCACTGCAGTTGTTAAGTCCGTCACATGGTTAAGTGAATCTGGCTTCCCCATTGATTTTGCTTGTCAGAAGGTCACAAAAGGGGATCGCATGACCCCGGGACACTGCAACTGTCATAAATATGAGTCAGTTGTCAATCATCCGAATGTAAATCGCATGACCATGGGCATGCTGCAACGGACATAATTGAAAAAAAGGTCCTACGTCACTCTTTTCAGTGCCGTTGCAACTTCGGTCACTAAACAAACTGTTGTAAGTCGAGGACTATCTGTATGCTTTCCTCCTTTTCCTCACAATATCAACCCTGCAAGCTAAATTGGGCTGAGAGAGGGACTGGCCCAAAGTCACCCAGCTGGCTTTCATGCCTAAGGCAGGACTAGAACTCGCCGTCTCCTGGTGATTGGCCCAAACTCACCAAGCTGGCTTTCCTGCCTAAGGTGGGACTAGAACTCCCAGTTTCTAGCCTGATGTCTTAACCACTAGACTAGACAAAATTGTCTCTTTTGAACGGTGTGGTTCAATGCATCCTTTTTCTGTTCTTTCATAAGTTTTATTATTTTTAATAGTTTGATAATTTGCTACAGTGAGTGCCTCCTGAAGCAGAGCATAAAACTTTTCAAATGGCCTGAGAAACAGATGTTCCTTCTTAATCTCAGATTTCCCAGCTCCATCTCTGGGGTGGGCAGGACAGGTTTGCAGGTAGGTCTGGCCTTGTTCTGCAGATAAGACTTTGTCCAAAAGCAAAGTCTGGATTTTTTATTTCAGTGAGGGCAGAGTCCTTTTCACCTCCTTTGGGCAATGTCTGATAACTTGCAGTAATATTGATTGGTGGCCCAATAGCTTTAATTCTTTGTTGTTAGTTGTGAAGTCGTGTCTGACCCATCGCGACCCCATGGACAACGTTCCTCCAGGCCTTCCTGTCCTCTACCATCTTCTGGAGTCCATTTAAGCTCATGCCTCCTGCTTCAGTGACTCCATCCAGCCACCTCATTCTCTGTCGTCCCCTTCTTCTATTGCCCTCCATCTTTCCCAGCATTAGGCTCTTCTCCAGTGAGTCCTTCCTTCTCATTAGGTGGCCAAAGTACTTGAGTTTCAACTTCAGGATCTGGCCTTCTAAAGAGCAGTCGGGGTTGATCTCCTCTAGGACTGACCGGTTTGATTGCCTTGCAGTCCAAGGGACTCGCAGGAGTCTTCTCCAGCACCATAGTTCAAAGGCCTCCATTCTTTGGCGCTCAGCCTTTCTTACGGTCCAACTTTCACAGCCATACATTGCAACTGGGAAAACCATGGCCTTGACTATACGTACTTTTGTTGGCAGGGTGATGTCTCTGCATGATTTTAATCTGTCAGATATAATTACATCTGTAATCCAAAACGTGGAAAATTTATGGCAATAAATCAGCTACAACCCCTGACATCCCTAACCATTGTCCATTTTCGGCTGCTTGGGAATTGTAATTTGAACAAGGTACTGTGGTTTCCTTAAGAAATGAGCCGGTTTTTCTGATCAGCCTTTTGTTCTACAGGAACATGGAAGAATTCGGTAGAAGAATGGACGGCCGAAGAGTGGAACGAAGATGTAAGTCTAGGTTTTGTTAGTTTTGTTCTTAAACAGTGGCAGGTTCTCTTTGAAAAGCGTGTGGCAGAACACATTGCCTGACTTTTAAACACTTTCAACTGCTCGAACGTTATTTGGCTAACTTTAATCCTGGGGTATTGTTCAAATATACTTTTTCCGAGAACTTAACGCAGAGGCTAGAGAGATCTCCTACAACTTACGCTGTCACAACTTTCTGAAAATCTGCACTTTCCACATGCTTGTATGGAAAAGACGGCTAAGGGTAGTCCTCGACTTACAACAGTTCATTTAGTGACTGTTCAAAGTTACAACAGCACTGAAAAAAGTGGCTTATGAACATATTTTTCACACTTAACAACCGTTGCAAGCATTCCCATGATCACACGATCAAAATTTGGACGCTTGGCAACTGGTTCATATTTATGACAGAGCATCTCTTCAACATCTTCATCAATGATTTGGATGAGGGGATAGAGGGGGAACTCATCAAATTTGCAGACGACACCAAGCTGGCAGGAATAGCCAACACCAGAAGACAGGCTTAAGATACAGAAGGATCTGGACAGACTTGAACACTGGGCGCTATCTAACAAAATGAAATTCAATGGTGAAAAAAGTAAGGTTCTACATTTAGGCAAGAAAAATCAAACACACGGGTACAGTATAGGTGCTACCTTGCTCAGTAGTAGTAACTGTCAGAGGGATCTCGGAGTCCTAGTGGACAATCACTTAAGTATGAGCCAGCCGTGTGCTGCAGCTGCCAAAAAAGCCAACACAGTGCTAGGCTGCATTAACAGAGGGATAGAATCAAGATTACGTGAAGTGTTGATACCACCTTACAAGGCCTTGGTAAGGCCACACTTGGAATACTGCATCCAGTTTTGGTCACCATGATGTAAAAAAGACGTTGAGACTCTAGAAAGAGTACAGAGAAGAGCAACAAAGATGATTAGGGGACTGGAGGCTAAAACAAATAAAGAACGGTTGCTGGAATTGGGTATGTCTAGTTTAATGAAGAGAAGGACGAGGGGGGACATGATAGCCGTGTTCAAATATCTCAGGGGCTGCCACAAAGAAGAGGGAGTCAATCTATTCTCCAAAGCGCCTGAAGGCAGGACGAGAAGCAACGGATGGAAACTAATCAAGGAGAGAAGCAACCTAGAACTAAGGAGAAACTTCCTGACAGGTAGAACAATTAATCAGTAGAACAACCTGCCTCCAGAAGCTGTGGATGCTCCAACATTGGAGGAATTTAAGAAGAGACCGGACAGCCATTTGTCTGAAATGGTATAGGTATAGGGTTTCCTGCCTGAGCAGGGGGTTGGACTAGAAGACCTCCAAGGTCCCTTCCAACTCGTTGTTGTTGTTGTCTCTATGGCCACGTGATTTACATTCAGATGCTTAACAACTGACTCGTATTTATGACGGCTGCAGCGTCCCGGGGTCCTGTGATCCCCTTTTGCGACAAGCAAAGTTAATGAGGAAGCCAGGTTCACTTAACAACCGTGTGAACTAACTTAACAACTGCAGTGATTCGCTTAACAACGGTGGGAAGAAAAATGGTAAAACGGGCCAAAAGTCACTTAACAACTGTCTTGTCTAGCTTAGTAACGGAAATTTGGAGCTCAGTTGTGCTTGTGAGTCAGGGACTACCTGCACTGTGTTCCTTGTGCAGACGGTGGCTGAAAGTGCCATGGGTTGGCGTTGGTCTAATTGAGAAGCTTCTAATCGCTTCGTCAGATAACCAAAAACAACAAGCAATAATACATTTAAGGGACGGTTGTCCATGGTTTGTCTTCAGAACCAGCTGGAGCTGAGCTTGCTTCTCAAGAGTGGAAATTCTGGCCCAGAGAACCCGACTGGTCATTGGATTCCAGTGAAAACTCCCAACTTAAACCAGCTGCTGGTTTCAAGGAATTGTCAGTTTCCAGGAAGGAATTCTCGGTGTGGTTTTTTTGTGTGTGTGTTTGTGTGTGTGTGTGTGCCTCATTTAGATTCTGGCCAGCATCTCACAAGCAGATTAAGTTGCTTCTCAGAAATCTTGCAGGCTTCTGTGTAAGCAAAAACCTTTCAGCTGTTGTGTGGATCAAGTGACCTCATAATTGCCACCGTTTTGGGCAGCATCCTGTTTACCTTTCTGGACAGGCCAGAGCAGCAGCTCCACCCACAAGCAGAGGACAGTTATAGGCTGGTTTATTTTAGAAGAGAGACGCTTTTCCTCCTCTCTCGCTTTTGGAGTTGCTTGCAAGGGGTTGCATCATGGTTTGACCTACCAATTTATTGGTGCATTTGTGGCCTCTTGAAGTAACCATTCTTTAACAGATGCTTGCTGGATTTTCCCAGTCACTGTTAAATGGTCTCCAGTAGGAGACTAGGAGGGAAGCACAAAACCTCTGTTTGAAAGAGGTTCTGATAGAAAATTGGGTGTGATATGTGGTGCCTTGCTGCTGAAGCTTTGTGACTCAAAGCATTATTTTTTTTTCAAAAGGCAACTTGACTTTGTTTTTCCTTGAAGACGTTCCCCTTCTTATCCAAGAAGCTTCTTCAGTTTTGAATGAATGGTGGAGGATGGAAGGATTTCTATTCCTTGCAGTTGTCTGGTTGTTAGCACTCTCTCTGAGAGTTGTTGAGGCCACTTGGAGGTTTATCTGTGCCCTCCGGGTTACTTGAATAGTGCAAATGGATGTGGAATTCAGGTCAATGGGGAATTCACTATTCGGGTGACCCGGAGGGCACTGATAAACCTCCAAGTGGCTTCAATAACTCTCAGAGAGAGAGCTAACGACCAGATGACTGCAAGGAATAGAAATCCTTTCATCCTTCACCATTCAGTCAGAATTGAAGAAGCTTCTTGGATGAGAAGCAAAACATCTTCAAGGAAAAACAAAGTCCAGTTGCCTTTTGGAAAAGCACTTTTGGGACAACTTTTGGATGACTGAGAATCTCCATAGTCATGAAGCTTTGTGAGTTTCTTGTGTGAGCGACTCAGATGTGAGCGACCAATTTGTAAAGACCACAGGATGTTCATGCGGTGTCAGGTAGTTCCAGACCAGAAACCTATGGTGGAGATTTCTTTCCAGGCACATATCTGATTGTGTTAGGTGGACATCAACTATTCTTAAGTCAAATGTGAACTGGTATCAGCTTTCTTGAATTAAGATTCTCCTCTAGGATGTTTCGCATAATGCCCTGATTGTGTACCCCCCCCCTTAGATAGTCAAAGTTTGACTTGGTAGGCTGACTTAATGATGCACTAAATGCCTCCTGTGAAACAGGAAACCCTGGATGGGGTTCTTCTTTATTTTTTTATTAGATTTTTATTTCACCTTGATTATTTTCATAAATAACTCAAAGTAGTGAAACACCCAATACTCTTTCGTCCTCCTATTTTCCACACAACAACAGCCTGCCCCACCCACTCCTGCCGAGTTGGCTTATGCTGAGAGAGAGGGACTGGCCCCCAAAGTCAGCCAGCTACTATTATGCCTAAGGCAGGACAAGAATTCACAGATTTCTGGTGATTGGCGCAAAGTCACTCACCCAGCTTTCATGCCGAAGGTGGGACTAGAACTCACTGTCTCCTGGTGATTGGCGCAAAGTCACTCACCCAGCTTTCATGCCGAAGGTGGGACTAGAACTCACTGTCTCCTGGTGATTGGCCTAAAGTCACCCAGCCGGCTTTCATGCCTAAGGTGGGACTAGAACCCACTGTCTCCTGGTGATTGGCCTAAAGTCACCCAGCCGGCTTTTATTCCTAAAGTGGGACTAGAACTCACTGTCTCCTGGTGATTGGCCTAAAGTCACCCAGCCGGCTTTCATGCCTAAGGTGGAACTAGAACCCACTGTCTCCTGGTGATTGGCCTAAAGTCACCCAGCCGGCTTTTATTCCTAAAGTGGGACTAGAACTCACTGTCTCCTGGTGATTGGCCTAAAATCACCCAGCCGGCTTTTATTCCTAAAGTGGAACTAGAACCCACTGTCTCCTGGTGATTGGCCTAAAGTCACCCAGCCGGCTTTCATGCCTAAGGTGGAACTAGAACCCACTGTCTCCTGGTGATTGGCCTAAAGTCACCCAGCCGGCTTTTATTCCTAAAGTGGGACTAGAACTCACTGTCTCCTGGTGATTGGCCTAAAGTCACCCAGCCGGCTTTCATGCCTAAGGTGGAACTAGAACCCACTGTCTCCTGGTGATTGGCCTAAAGTCACCCAGCCGGCTTTTATTCCTAAAGTGGGACTAGAACCCACTGTCTCCTGGTGATTGGCCTAAAGTCACCCAGCCGGCTTTCATGCCTAAGGTGGAACTAGAACCCACTGTCTCCTGGTGATTGGCCTAAAGTTACCCAGCCAGCTTTCATGCCTAAGGCAGGATTAGAACCCACTGTCTCCTGGTGATTGGCCCAAAGTCACCCAGCCGGTTTTCATGCCGAAGGCAGGATTAGAACTCACTGTCTCCTGGTGATTGGCCCAAAGTCACCCAGCTGGCTTTCATGCCTAATTTGGGACTAGAACGCCAATCTCCTGATTTCCAGGCCATTCTCCTTAACCACTACATCAAAGTGGCTCTCAAACTCCTCTCTTTGCATGGAAAAGATCCCAGACTCGGTCCTTGGAATCCTCTCCTTGCTGAAAATATTTCAGCATTCAGCTTCGATCCTGCTGAGTGGCTGCCAAACAAAGCAGGCAGATTGAGATTTATGTAGAGCGAAGGTTTCACTTGGAGTTAAGGTAGCTTTTTATACACACAGCTTGCCTGGGATGAGATGTAACGTATCTCTTATCTGGCAGCTTCTACGATAGGGAGTCCTCGACTTAACAACAGTTCGTTTAGTGGCCGTTCAATGTTAGAACAGCGTTGAAAAAAGTGACTTATGACCATTTTTCACACTTAACGACCGTTGCAGCATCCCCCTGGTTGCGTGATCAAAATTCAGACACTCGGCAACTGACTTGTTTTTACGACGGTGGCAGTGTCCCGGGGTCACGTGATCCCCTTTTGTGATCTTCTGACAAGCAGAGTCAATGGGGAAGCCGGATTCACTTAACAACTGCGTTACAGTTGTTAAGTAACAACCGAAGCGATTCACTTAACAACTGAGGCAAGAAAGCTGGCTGGGGCAAAACTCACAACAAATGTTCTTACTTAGCAACAGAAATTTTGAGCTCAGTTATGGTCGTATGTTGAGGACTACCTGTACAGAAAAGGTTCAAATCTGCCCTGAAGAACTTTATTCTGGTTTGGAATATACATTCATTGGGGGGGGGGGGGTTTGAGGGTTGAGGCTTTGATATATTGGAGAGGGCTGCCATCAGTTTAATTATGGCAAGAAAGCTTTAAATTTTCCAGGAACAAAAATGAAGCCATTCAATATATTTTCAGATTCTTCCCTTCCCCCAAATATTTATGCATGGCTGTTTCTAGTTGGAACAACTCTTTGCTTTTATCTAAGTAAATTGTTGCCTCCAAATGAGATATAATTTTCTCTGCACTTTAGATCCTTTAAGTACCTAGTATTTTTTGTTGCTGTCTCCTGGGGGTGGGGGGGAAATTTATGCAAAATATATTATTCTGCTCTTTTCTCTAATATCCCAGCTTTCGGAAACAAAGGTCTTCACGGCTTCATCAGTTCCAGCTGAGAACCATATCGCTTCTGGCCAAAGGTACGTATTTTTCTATGTTGTGTCTCTAGTGCAGGGCTAGGCAACCTTGGCTCTTTTATGACTGGTGGACTTCAACTCCCAGAGTTCCTGAGCCAGCCATGCTGAGGGGAAAGGCAGAGGTTTTCAAGCTGAGCCACGCTGGCTCAGGAATTCTGGGAGTTGAAGTCCACCAGTCATAAAAGAGCCAAGGTTGCCTACCCCTGCTCTAGTGGCTAGTTTGGGATGCCATTTTCTCACATGGAATTGTTGGTCCTATCCATAAATAGTATGACAATCACTTACAAATATATATGTAGACAGGAAGCAGTGAAACTTGGGAAGTTATGATCCTAGAAGGTATCTGCTGCAGCCTCCTGCTTGGTATAGAGGTAGTCCTCAACTTACAACAGTTTGTTTAGTGACGGTTCAAAATTACAACGACGCTGAAAAAAGTGACCTGACCATTTTACACGCTTACAACCATTGCAGCATCCCCATGGTCACTTGATTTACATCAGATGCTTGACAGCTGGTTCTTATTTATAACGGTCGCAGTGTCCAGGGGTCATATGATCCCCTTTTGTGACCCTCTGACAAGCAAAGTCAGTGGGGAAGCCAGATTCACTGAACAACGGGGTTACTAGCTTATCAGCTTCAGTGATTCACTTAACAAATGTGGTAAGAAAAGTCGTACAATTTCTCACTTAGCAACATAAATTCTGGGCTAAGTTGTGGTCGTAAGTCAAGGACTACCTGTATTGTCCATTTGGGGCAGATGACTATCCAGCTTCTTCTCTCTGATGACTCTCAGAAAAGGGGAACATATTGCATAGGTAGTTCTTGACTTACAACTATTTGTTTAATGACCAAAGTTAAAAATGGCATTGAAAACCATTGCAGCATCCCCATGGTCACATGATCAAAATTCGGATGCTCGGCAACTGACTCGTATTTATGATGGTTGCGATCCCCTTTTGTGACCTTCTGACAAGCAAAGTCAATGGGGAAACCAGATTCACTTAATAACCATGTTACATACTTAACAACTGCAGCGATTCACTTAACAACTGTGGCAAGCAAGGGCGTAAAATGGGGCAAAACTCACTCAACAACTGTCTTGTTTAACAATATAAATTTTGGGGTCAATTGTGGTCATACGTTGAGGACTACCTATATTTTGTGCCTTTCATTTATTTTCTCCTCAGATCAGGACTTCACATGTTTCTTGTCAAATTTCATTCTGTTTATTTTGGCTCAGTATTATTATTATATTATTAATTATTATTATTATTATTATTATTATTATTATTATTATTATTATTATACATAACAATAACATACAATACAATAAAGTTTGAAGACCTTGGAGGTCATCTAGTCCCAACCCCCTGCCTCAGGCAGGAACCCTATACCATTTCAGACAATGGGCTGTCAGTCTCTTCTTAAAAACTTCCAGTGTTGGAGCATTCACCGCTTCTGGAGGCAGGTTTGTTCCACTGTTTAATTGTCCCCCAACTGTCCAGAAAAATGTTTCTTAGTTCTAGGTTGCTTCTCTCCTTGATTAGTTTCCATCCATTTCTTCTTGTCCTGCCTTCAGGCGCTTTGGAGAACAGCTTGACCCCCTCTTCTTTGGGGCAGCCCCTGAGATATTGGAACACTGCTATCATGTCCCCCCTTGTCCTTCTCTTCATTAAACTAGACATACCCAATTCCAGTATCCAGTAGCTGTTCTCTCTGTGTTCAAAAATGGTTGGCTACTACCTTAAATCTCAATCATCTGCAAATTTTATAGTTTTCCTCACAACCACTTCATCCAACTCATGATAAAACGGTTGGCTTATGCAGGGCCCAGGACAGAGCCCCTGGCCCTCCAATTCATGCTGCTCTCCAAGCTGATGTGGAGTGATTTATTGACTGGCTGTCTAGGTGCAGTCATTCAGCCAATGATAAATCCATCCAGCAGTTAAACCTTCTAGCTCAGGGGTAGGCAACCTTGGCTCTTTTATGACTGGTGGACTTCAACTCCCAGAATTCCTGAGCCAGCCATGCTGGGAGTTGAAGAGTTGAATTCTGGGAGTTGAAGTCCACGAGTCATAAAAGAGCCAAGGTTGCCTACCCCTGTTCTAGCTGTTAATTTACCATTTTGTTAATGAGGCTATCGTGAGACACTTAGTCAAATGCTCTGCCCAGGTCAAGGTACATTATGTTCATGGCATTCCCCCAATCTATTAAGCTAGTAACTCTGTCCAAAAATGGAGATAAAGTCAGTCAGGCTTGACTAATTGTTATATTCTTCTCTGGTGCTCACAAGCAGTGCTTTTGAATAATCTCTTCAAGGACCTTGCTCTTTATAGACCTCAAGCTGACAAGCCTGTCTTTTTTTTTTTTTTTATGCTTTCCTAATTTAAAGATGGGGATGGAATTGCTCTGATTCTTTAGAGTCTGCTTCCACCAGAGTTGCACTTGGAGCTCTGCTTACTGAAAACGCAACACAAATGCTTCACCCCCCCCCCCCCCCCGCACAGAAGTTGATTAAAATGTAGTGGTGTCACTTCAAAGTAGAGAAAAGCAAGGTGTTACACTAAGGCAAGAAAAACCAAATGTACAAGTACAGATTAGCTGAACCTTGGCTTAATAGCAGTAACCGTGAAAAGGATCTAGGAGTCCTAGTAGACAGTCACTTAAATATGAGCCAACAGTATGTTGCAGCCGCCAAAAAAGCCAATGCAGTCCTAGGCTGCATTAACAAGAGAGATAGAATCAAGATCACGTGAAGTTCTAGTATCTCTTTATAAGGCCTTGGTAAGACCACACTAGGAATATTGCATCCAGTTTTGGTCCCCCCCATTTTAAAAAAGATGTTGAGCCTCTGGAAAGAATGCAGAGAAAAGCAACAAAGATGATGAGGGGACTGGAGGCTAAAACATATAAAGAATGGTTGCTGGAATTGGGGTATGTCTAGTTTAAAGAAAATGAGTGGGAGTGACATGATGGCAGTCTTCCAATATTTGAGGGGATGCCATAAAGAAGAGGGGTCAACTTATTCTCCAAAGCACCTGAAGGCAGGACAAGAAGCAACAGATGAAAACTAATCAAGAAGAGAAGCAACCTGGAACTAAGGAGAAATTTCCTGACGTTAGAATAATTAATCAGTGGAACAACCTGCCTCCAGAAGATGTGGATGTTCCATCACTGGAGGAATTTAAGAAGAGATTGGACAGCCATATGTCCAGAATGTACAGGATCTCCTGCTTTAGCAGGGGGTTGGACTAGAAGACCTCCAAGGCCCCTTCCAATTTTGCATTGCATGTATAAAGGTTAATATTGCTGCATTATAATGGATTTTTTTTTACTTTAACGGTTCCTTATATCTTGATGTTATAACTGATTGTACCACATTATGCATCGCTTTACTCTACGTGTATATGCAGAGCCAGTTAGGCCTAGCGGTTAAGGCATTAGGCTAGAAATGGAAAGACCCTGAGTTCCAATCCCACCTTCGCCCTGAAAGCCAGCTGGGTGATCTTGAGCCAGTTCCTTTCTCTCTCTCAGCCCAAACCATCTCCCAGTGTTGTTGTTGTGGTGGGGAAAATAGCAGGAGGACGGTGTGTTGGGTATATTTGCTATCTTGAGCTATTTGTAAAAATAATAGCAAGTGGGATGCAAGTAAATACATTTTAAAAAATAAAAGCCATCCTGTGCTTAGTTATTTTGTAATAAGTGAAACCATTGCCACTACTGCTGTGATGCAGTAGAGATTATAGCTTTATTATTTATTTGTTAAATTTCTTTTCTCCAAGAGCTCAAGGGAGCTTCCCTCCCTCCCCCTGGCCCCCTTTTTTCCCAGGACCTCAGGGGTAGATTGAGCTGAGAGAGGTTGGCTGGTCCAACATCACCTAGGGAGCTCTTGTGCCTGGGGTTGGGCTTGAACCCAGATTCTTCAGTCCTCTAGTCCAGTACTTTCACCATTAATCACTTGGTCTCGCCCTGGGTGTAACCCAGGAGTCTTTGGCTACTTTAATTTCTTCTGGCCTCTCCTTTAGGATTCTCCCGTCCTCTAATTTTCTTTCCTTTTTTTATACCTAGCATTGACCTGGTGACGCTGCTTCAGAATCCTGGTGGCCCAAATCAAGACCTGGAGGCCACCTCCTTTGATGCTGCTCAGCAGCAGAACTTCGGCCAGGCGCTCATCTTCACCAATTCCCAGCACAATCCTCAAATGGCCTTGGGAACAAGCAATCCAAGCACTGTGAACACTTACTCTGCACAAAGCCTGGTAACGCCCGTCCTTCGGGTTACTTGGAATGCACAGTCAAAAGATCTTGCTGCGAGTCTGGGAAAAAAACAAAATTGGATGGCTTTGAACTGCGATGGGGTTGTGGAACTCCAGTTGCTTTTTGGAAAGGATAATTGTGGGGTCCTTGGTGCTCTCTGTGGTTCTTGGTGCGCTCCGAGCTGGGTGGTTCTCTTGCAGACGTTTCGTTACCGAATGAGGTAACGTCATCAGTGCGCTTTGGGTGCTGTGTAGTTGATAATCAAACGTCGGCAAGAAAACCGTTAAGCTCAGAGAGCACCAAGCACCCCACGGTCGTCCTCCTCGTCCACTCTGCAAACCCCACTCCCTCTTAGCACTGATGATGTTTCCTAGTTCAGGGGACTAGGGAACGTCATACCCCAACTTTTTGGTTCCAGTGGTTTCAGCAGCAAGGGGGGGGGGGATGGTTTTGCAGACACAACCTACAGTAGGGGAAAAAATTATTTGATCCCCTGCTGATTTTGTACGTTTGCTCACTGACAAAGAAATGATCAGTCTATAATTTTAAGGGTAGGTTTATTTTAACAGTGAGAGACAGAATAACAACAACAAAAATCCAGAAAAACGCATTTCAAAAAAGTTATAAATTGGTTTGCATTTTAATGAGTGAAATAAGTATTTGACCCCTTCGCAAAACATGACTTAGTACTTGGTGGCAAAACCCTCGTTGGCAATCGCAGAGGTCAGACGTTTCCTGTAGTTGGCCACCAGGTTTGCACACATCTCAGGAGGGATTTTGTCCCACTCCTCTTTGCAGATCCTCTCCAAGTCATGAAGGTTTCCAGACTGACGTTTGGCAGCTCCAACCTTCAGCTCCCTCCACAGATTTTCTATGGGATTAAGGTCTGGAGACTGGCTAGGCCACTCCAGGACCTTAACGTGCTTCTTCTTGAGCCACTCCTTTGTTTCCTTGGCTGTGTGTTTTGGGTCATTTTCATGCTGGAACACCCATCCACGACCCATTTTCAATGCCCTGGCTGAGGGAAAAAGGTTCTCACCCAAGATTTGACGGTACATGGCCCCGTCCATCGTCCCTCTGATGCAGTGAAGTTGTCTTGTCCCCTTAGCAGAAAAACACCCCCAAAGTATAATGTTTCCACCTTCATGTTTGACGGTGGGGATGATGTTCTTGGGGTCACAGGCAGCATTCCTCCTCCTCCAAACACAGCGAGTTGAGTTGATGCCAAAGAGCTCGATTTTGCTCTCATCTGACCACAACACTTTCACCCAGTTCTCCTCTGAATCATTCAGATGTTCATTGGCAAACTTCAGACGGGCCTGTACATGTGCTTTCTTGAGCAGCGGGACCTTGCGGGCGCTGCAGGAATTCAGTCCTTTATGGCGTAGTGTGTTACCAATTGTTTTCTTGGTGACTATGGTCCCAGCTGCCTTGAGATCATTGACAAGATCCTCCCATGTAGTTCTGGGTGATTCCTCACCGTTCTCGTGATCATTGAAACTCCACGAAGTGAGATCTTGCATGGAGCCCCAGACCGAGGGAGATTGACAGTTATTTTGTGTTTCTTCCATGTGCGAATAATCGCACCAACTATTGTCACCATCTCACCAAGCTGCTTGGCGATAGTCTTGTAGCCCATTCCAGCCTTGTGTAGGTCTACAATCTTGTCCCTGACATCCTTGGACAGCTCTTAGGTCTTGGGCATGGTGGAGAGTTTGGAATCTTGATTGATTGATTGCTTCTGTGGACAGGTGTCTTTTATACAGGTAACAAGCTGAGATTAGGATCTCAGCTTGGTACCTGTATAAAAGACAGCTGGGAGCCAGAAGTCTTGCTGATTGATGGGGGATCAAATACTTATTTCACTCATTAAAATGCAAATCAATTTATACCTTTTTTTGAAATGCGTTTTTCTGGATTTTTTTGTTCTGTCTCTCACTGTTAAAATAAACCTACCATTAAAATTATAGACTGATCGTTTCTTTGTCAGTGGGCAAACGTACAAAATCAGCAGGGGATCAAATAATTTTTTCTCCCCACTGTATATCCTGTGCACGCACAAATGAAGTTTCGCACACTTGCCCACTGTTTCAGCGGCCCGGTTCCCAATGGGCTGCGACCCGATAGCAGTCCACGCCCGGAGGTTGGGGACCCCTGCCCTAGTTGGTTAATGAAACATTTGCAAGAAAACCACCATGCTCAGGGAGCACCAAGGACCCCACAGTCCTCTTCCTCTCCAGAAACGCCACTCCCTTCTAGCAGTGATGATGTTACCTAGTTGGGTCGTGAAATGTCTGCAAGAAAACGACCAAGCACAGAGAGTACTAAGGACTCCATAGTTGTTGTTGTTGTCCTCCTCCTCCTCCTCCTCCTCCTCCTCCTCCTCCTCCTCGAAATCCCACCCCCTTCTAGCAATGATGATGTTATCTAGTTGGGTCATGAAATATCTGCAAGAAAACAGCCAAGATCAGAAAGCACTAAGGATCCCATAGTTCAAGCCTGAGCTACAAATATTCCTTTCCATCCATAATGGCTAACCTTTGCACCTGCAGCCTTCCAGGGAGGCTGTGCTACAGCACAGCTTACTGACTCCTTCCAGCTGGAAGCTGGAGTGAGCTAGTTAATGTGATTCTCGTGAGGAGCACAGATCACACCCTGTGCATAATAATTACTACAAATTTGCCTTGGTGGTGGTGTACCCAGTAGTTTCAGGCTGGAAGACTGTGATGTGGGTTTCTTTCCAATTACATAACTAACTGCTTTTTGTGGAAATCAACTATTCCTGAGCCTTTTAATCTAGGTTTAATAAATATATACTTTTTATTATTGGTGATATCTAATTTATGTCTAATTCATAATATAAAATGCATTAATATAATACTAGAACAGAGGAGAAATTTTCTGACAGAACAATTAAATCAGTGGAACGACTTGCCTTCAGCAGTTGTGGGGTGCTCCAACACTGGAGGTTGGGCAACCATTTGTTTAAAATGGTATAAGGTTTTCCTGCTTGAAGAGTGGGTTGGACTAGAAGACCTCCAAGGTCCCTTTCAACTCTGTTATTCTATATTCCATATTCTAATCTATAGTATCTTAATATGGGCAGTGTGGATGTTATTCGGTGTCTCACATTTGCTGCTTTCCTTTTTTTTCTTTCTAGTCTTCAGTGCTCAGTTCTGGAATCAGAGAGCTCAGCTCTTCAAAGTTAGCCAACTCCACTGGTTCTCAGATTTTGGAGCCTGTGAAATCTCCAGGTTTGGGCCAGTTTGCCTCACAGGGTCCTCTCAATACAACCTCTCCAGTGTCCACAACGCCAACCTCATCCTGGGATGTCAAACCTTCGACTTCACAGCCTTCGATCCTCAGCCATTTTGGTGAGCGTTCAGTCTTATCAAAGCAAGTTAGTGGAACACCCTGTGCCTCCATATGTTTTTTTTTTTTTTTTACACACGTTTTGTTGGAACATAATGTAACGTTGTCTGATGAAGCATTCCTTTGGGGTTTTCAGATCCCACAATGTATCATTATTGATTTATAATGGTTAATCTTCAATTCGATTCGCATTCTGAGATTGGTACAAACTTAACAGTTCAAATCCTACCCAAGGACCTAGGAGCTGTTAAGTAACGTCTGAGTATATAGGCAGTTTCAAGTAGGGTGGTTTTTGCAAAGTCTGAATATTCAGGTCTAATAAGTTCAGGATTTCCATGTATCTAGGCAGCCCTTTGGATGTTGGTCCACGGGCTCCTATTACTGTTGGTACAACATTTTAAAAAATTAAAAGACTGATCATATAATACATCCATTAAAAAAACACACTCCTCTTCATGACCTGTTTTCCTTGTTGCCTTCTGGCCCACATTAGAAATGAAATTCTGTTAACTGCTCTCAAAAGAAAGTACAGGTAGTCCTCCACTTATGACCACCATTGAGCCCAGAATTTATGTTGCTAAGTGAGAGATTTCTTAATTTTGCCCCATTTTATGAGTTTTCTTGCCATGTTTGTTAAGCGAATCGCTGCAGTGATTAAGTTAGTAACATGGCTTGTTAAGTGAATCTGGTTTCCCCACTGAGTTAGCTCAAGAGAAGGTCAGGAAAGGGGATCATGTGAAGCTGGGACACGGCAACCAGGAATGGGACAACTCGCCATGGGACAACTCGCTGTGGAAAAATTTAACAATTCTATTTAATTATTTAAAACAAATTAAAATTATTTTAATTTTTGCCATTCGCATTTCATTCCGTCCCTCCTTTTGCATCCTTTAACGATTCTGTTCCACCATTTCTTTGTTATTAGCGTAACTTTTGTCCGGCAACGAGTTGTCCTGTGGCGAGTATCATAGACCCATTCAACCGTCATAAATATGAACCAGTTGCCAAGCATCCAAAAGTGAATGATAGTCACGTGACTCGCCTTTGGATGCTTGACAGCTGGTTCGTATTTATGACGGTTGCAGTGTCATAAATGTAAAAAATGGTCATAAGCCACTTTCTTCAGTGCTGTTGTAACTTCGAACGGTCACTAAATGAACTGTTGTAATTCGAGGACTGCCTGCATATATCTACCCATACACATACATAATACACATATAAATACGTTATATACATACACACACACACACACCTTTTGTGATGACCCAGGGCACGGCACAGAGGCAGCACAGTCAGCTGGCAGTTCAAACCGCCCCTTTATTGCTCCAAATGTTCCCCAAATGCTCCCACATTTCTGGCAAGTCCCAGAACAAGTAACAACACACACACACACACACCCCTCTTCAATAATTCAGTGTTTGTTCCTGACAAATGCCCCTCCCCACAGTGTCTCCTTAAGTCTCAGTCCCCAGGTGTGCCTTGTGGAGAGGGGCGGGGCGCTCTCCTCCCGAGTAGCGTTGTTCCCTCCTTCTCTCCACTCTCCGTGCTCTAGGATCAGGAGGGGGTGGCCCTTGCTCATCGCCTGAGCTCTGTCTCTCGTGTTCATCCTGCCCCTGTTCCTCCCTGCCTTCAAGCCGTCCCAATCCTGAAAGGCCCTGGCCAACCTCAGCCTGCTCCTCCCCATATTCCTCCAAAGCCAACGATGCTCCGTTGGCTCCAGTTTCAGCTCATCTTCCTCAGCAGATTCAGGCTCCGAAGGGGGCATGACACCTCCGTCCATACACATATAAATATATAAATATTAATCACTGTCCATTTTGAACACAGAGTGGAAAGAGGAAGCTTTAGAGTTCACCAGGTGGATGCTATATGGAACAAAACTGTGACTGAATCTGGATGTTCTGCTTCGGGTATCACGAAGCCCCCCCCCCTCCTCCCAGCAGGCAACAAGGAAAACAGGTCGTGAAGGGGATGTGTAGCATCCCAGACAATCCTGCGGACTCTGCTCAAACAGCACTTATATACCATATCTTAGGTGCAGGTGCCATGCACAGGAAGGTTGCAAACCCCTTACTGCCTTTGTTTCCCTAAGGCAGGGGTGGGGAACGAAGGTCACTTTTATGACTTGTGGGCTTCAGCTACCAGAATCCTTGAGCCAGCCATGTTTTGCTGAGCTATCATGCTGGCTCAGGAATTCTGGGAGTTGAAGTCCACAAGTCATAAAAAGGCCGTCGTTCCCCCCCCCCCCCGCTCTTTCAGGTGTTGTTTAAGTGAGGGTTGGTGATGGCTTTCCTTGTCTCGCTAACCCTGCCCAGACTTCAAATCCCAGCCTGAGCCGTCGCCGGTCCTGAGCCAGCTGACCCAGCGGCAGCAGCAACCACCGCCTCCACCGGCAGCCTCTGCCCCACCACCCGGACTGGAATATTTTGCTCCCCAGAAAGGCCGGGAGCCCTTGCCAGTGGACAGCTGTGCGGCTGGCAGCAAAACCTTGCCCCTCTCCAGCATTTCTCCTGAAAGTCAAGGGGTGCCAGCCCATCCAACGCAGCAGAAGCAGAACAAGCCGCCTAAACGGAGAACGCCCCCTGTTTCCAAAGTGAGTAATTTTGCAAGCAGCCAAGAGATAGTAGGGGAATTTCTTCTGATAAGTGGTTGATCTGGACACAAATGAAGAGAGCCTGTGCCGGGTCGGCCATCTTCAGCATTCGTCACTTCGTTGGCATCCTGCCATAAAATGTAGGGGAGGGGAGAGATTGGGGAGGAAGGGGAGAAGGAATGACAGGGTAACAGGAACCAGAGATGTCAATCTGGAACAGACCGGCCTTTCGTTTCAAAAATGGAGCCGAGGGTTTTTCTTTCCTAACTACTCAAGTGGAGACAAGCCTGACAGTCTATCCCATTTTACTGGATTATCTGAGTGTCCCTAAGGTTTCCCAAAGGGACAATGATTTAAAGATACCCTGTTCTTTATTGGGGGGGGGGAAGCTGCTGGTCCGTGGACCTGGGGTTGGGGACCCCTGATTTAGAAGACCACGTTGAGGCAGGTCTGACAGACCCTTTCCAATGACAGATGATAAATGCATTAAGCAGGAAACGTTCCTTCTCCCAGCGGGCATTCCTGAGTACAATCTGCTATGTGACTTTTTCAGATCCCTTCTTCTGCGGTGGAAATGCCTGGGTCGACTGACGTTTCGGGGCTAAACGTGCAATTTGGAGCACTTGAATTTGGGCTGGAACCTGCAGTCACAGAGTTTGGATCTGCTTCAAGCTATGAAAGCAGCCCAGCACCCAACAATATTCTGTACACTCAGCCTGTAAAGTAAGTGGGTTTCTGTCTAGGGATGGGGGACAAGGAGAGGCCAGTGGCCTCATCCGTGTCATCATCACAATGATGCAGGATGCGACAGGTGCAAGTGAGGTCATTTGAGCAGTGGTGGTGTTAGGGTGAGCTCTCCTGGGCTCTGACACAGGGCTTACAAAAAAGTACCTTTAACACAGATAGTCCTCGAATTGCGGCCACAATTGAGCCCAAAATATCTGTTGTTAAGTGAGTTTTGCCCCATTTTACGACCTTTCTTGCCACAGTTGTTAAGTGAGTCGCACAGTTGTTAAGTGAATCTGGCTCCCCCATTGACTTTGCTTGTCAGAAGGTTGCAAAAGGGGATCACGTGACTCCGGGACACTGTGACCGTCATAAACGTGAGTCAGTTGTCACGCATCCAAATGTAAATCACGTGACCGTGGGGATGCCGCAACAGTCAGAAATTCCGGAAAACGATCAAAGGTCACTTTTTTTCAGTGCTATTGTAACTGAACGGTCATTAAACGAACTGTCGTAAGTCAAGGACTACCTGTATACCTGTTCTCACTTCTGTGTAACTTTTGTTTCGTGTTCTGAATGTGATGTTGAATATGGCACAGCCATGGAGAAAGAACATGGTTAACAACTAAAGGTTTATTTATTTATTAAATTTATACGCCACCCGGAGTCGCCTTATCCGTGAAAAGGGCAGCATATAAATTCAATAAATAAATGGCCGGGTTTCCTGGAGGTCTTGACTTTGTCTCGGCTCTGGCAGGACTTGAATTTCATGTAAGGCCGCTTGATCTTTTTAAGTTGTAGAAATGTTTGTCAATTATTTTTTTCTCCCCTGTTAATGTACAGGTGGTCCTCAGCTTACGACCACATTTGAGCCCCAACATTTCTGTGGCTAAGCGAAATATTTGGCTAGGTGCAATTTGCCCCATTTGACGACCTACCTTTTCACGGTTGTGAAATGAAATCACTGCAGTTGTCAACTCCGTCGCACGGTTGTTTTAGCGAATCCGGCTTCCCCATTGACTTTGCCTGTCACAAGGTCACAAAAGGGGATCACATGACCCCCGGAGTCACTGCAACCGTCGTAAATACGAGTCAGTTTCCAAGCATCCGAATGTAAATCACGTGGCCGTGGGGATGCTGCAGTGGTTGTAAGTGTGAAAAATGGTCCTAAGGCACTTTTTTTCAATGCCGCTGTAACTTTGAATGGCCAGTACATGAACTGTTGTAAGTTGAGGACTGCCTGTATTCCCGGCTGCCTGTCCCTTTTAGCATAGCTGGTGAGCTGCCTAGTGAATCCTGAATAAACCTTGACCAAGACAATACGTGGCTTTTACTTTTCCAGTGAACCTTTGAATACCTCTTTGCCAATGTCCAATACAGTGCAGGAGTCCGCCTACTCCACCCCTGTCATCACATCCAGCCTGACCTGCTCTGTCCAGAGCACTAGCCTTGTAACGGCCTCCTCCTCCTCCTCCTCCTCTTACGACCAGGCCTCTCCGCATAACAGGATGACATACCAAAGTTCGGTGCCTCCGTCAGAACCTGTCTCGGTGGCTGTCATGGTGAGTATAGCAATAGCAGTTAGCAGTAGCACTTAGACTTATGTACCGAGTCACAGTGCTTTACAGCCCCTCTCTAAGCGGTTTACAGAGTTAGCATATTTGCTGCCAAGAATCTAGGTCCTCATTTTACCAACCTCGCAAGGGTGGAAGGCTGAGTCAACCTAGATAGATAGATAGATGGATGGATGGATGGATGGATGGATGGATGGATGGATGGATGGATGGATGGATGGATGGATGGATGGATGGATGGAGCGAGCAAAGCACTTGGACTTATATATCGCTTCACAGTGCTTTACAGCCCTCTGAGCGGTTTACAGAGTGAGCATATTTGCTGCCAACAGTCTAGGCCCTCATTTTACCAACCTCGGAAGGGTGGAAGGCTGAGTCAACCTAGATAGGTAGGTAGATAGATAGGTAGGTAGGTAGGCAGGTAGATAGATAGATAGATAGATAGATAGATAGATAGATAGATAGATAGATAGATAGATAGATAGATAGATAGATAGATAGATAGATAGATAGATAGATGAAGCAAAGCACTTGGACTTATATATCGCTTCGTAGTACTTTTCAGCCCTCTCTGAGCAGTTTACAGAGTCAGCCTCTTGCCCTCAACAATCTAGGTCCTCATTTTACCCACCTCAGAAGGATGGAAATCTGAGTCAACCTTGAGCCGATCAGAATCGAACTGCTGGCAGTAGAAGCAGCCTGCAGTACTGCATTCTAACCACTGCGCTACCACAGCTCTGCTCAGGGAAAGACATCACTGATTGCCATTGATTGTCTTTGGTGATGTTCTTAAGATGAGGGTGCTCATTGGCATCTGATGAAGTTCACACCCATCTGTGCTCCTTTAGATTTACTTATTTCAGTGTTTTTTTATGGCCTTTCACTTGCCAAACTCTAAGCAGCTCACAAGCAACAACATACAAGTTATTTATTTAGCGTTATCATGAGACCCTAACAGAAGAGAAGTAAACCTACACAAGCATATATACAAAAAACACAGTCATACAACAAAATGACCAGTGTTTCAAAAATAAAAGAGTACAGTCAGCAGTTATAATGTTGTGGGGGCCTTGGTGCTCTCTGAGCTTGGTTGTTTCATTCCAGACACTTCATTACCCAACTAGGTAACCTCATCAGTGCTAGAAGGGAGAGAGGTTTATTCTCTGTTGATATAAAAGTTGCTTGCCCTCCCAATGTTGGTGGGAGTGTTCTTGGTGGTTCCTTGATTAAGCTGGCGCTGACTGATTGTTGTCTGAGCTGGGAGTTCTTTGATTGGGTGTATTGTAGTAAACAATATACAATATAAGAAGAGAGCAACTCCCCTCCTCCCTCCTACCGTAGCACTGATGATGTTACCTAGTTGGGTAATGAAATGTCTGCAAGAAAACAAGCAAGCTCAGAGAGCACCAAGGACCCCACAGTTCAACCCTGAATTACAAATATTCTCTTCTAATTATAATATTACAGTCATAAAACCATGATGCCTTCTATCATCAAGTGAGAAGATTAATCCCAAACTCAAATACCCCATTCTTGCCTCAGTCATATAACCTCTGTGTCTGAGAATCGGTCTTTTCCTTCCTGCACTGCTGGTTGAAATATTGATCATTTACTGTTTTCAAGTTGTGTCACTTTTAAATATTTCCATTGGTATACTACCTGATATGCAATATGAATGTTCAGATTGTGTGCATATGGCCAGTTTTCCTTATGACAAAACTCTGTACTTCAGTGTCTATTGCCGTTTGATCAGCTGATTAGATTCCTCAGGTGTCATCTAACACCCAGAAGTGTTTCTTGGTAGAATTATAGTTTTTAATAGAAAAAAGAAGAAGCTATAAGCAGATGCTACTTATCTGTCTGTGCCACTTCTCAGTAAAATAAATAAACCTGAAACAGTTACATTATCAAAAATTCATAGGGTGTATAACTGTCCTGTAAAAACTGCTAAAGCTGACAACATTTGAACAAAGTCTGGCTTGCCTTCCATGGCAAGCTCATTACCACAAACGTGGTTTCTTTAGTTCGGCTACATATGAATAGTATAAAACTCCCTTTTTACGACCCTGTAATCCCTTAATTTGGGGTAGAGTTAGGGCAACTGGATGGAGCTGGGCATTTATTGGCTGGATGGCCTTTAGCGCTAGGAGAGAGACATCTGCTGCTACCTAGGATTGAACTCTCAACCTTCTGAGTGGGAGGCGAGGGTCTTCACCACTAGGCCACCACGCCGCTTTTACATATGAATACTATGAGTTTCAAAATAAATCTGCAGAAAAATGATGGATCTTTGGCATCCTTGGCAAATTAACCAACCAAATACTCTAAACCAGGGCTTTTCAACCTGTGGTACGCTACCACTTGTGGTACATTAATGAGTGGCAGGTGGTACGCAGCCCTGCCTAGCCAAGTGTAGTGGGGGAGGGAAAGAGCCAGTGCAGGCAAGTACTTACAGTGAGAGAGTCCTCTGGAGCTGCAGATTTTACTTATGAATGGAGCCATTTGGGGAGGCTGCCTTAGCCGGCAGCCAGTACTTACATTTTGTTTTTCTTCCTTAAGTGCCGGCTGGGCTCCTTACTTTCCTTTCTAGCCAGTAGCTAATTCTTAAAGGGGAAGTGCCTTTTTAAGCTAGTTCACTCAGCAGCTTGTCTTTTCTGTCTCTGGAGGCCTTTCCTTGTTTGATCAATATATGGAAGAGGGAAAATATGGGGGGGGGTTCAAATTCTTCCTTCAGAAGGAGATGGGAATGAGAAAAAGGGAGGCAGGGAAGGGAGGGAGGGAAGGAAGTCCCGCCTTAGCAGTTGGCCACCAGCAGCTCTGCCATTGACTTTGCTTGTCAAAAGGTTGCAGAAGGGGATCACATGACTCTGGGACACTGTGACCATCATAAATATGAATCAGTTGCCAAGCATCCAAATATAAATCACATGACCCTGGGCATGCTGCAATGGTCATAAGTGTGAAAAATGGTCATAAGTCATTTCGGTGCAATTGCAACTTTGAACAGGTTTTTTTTTTGTCACCAAGTTTTTGACACCTTGCTAGGTGGTACTCGAATATTGCCATATCCTAAAAGTGGTATAATCAGTAAAAAGGTTGAAAAGCCCTGCTCTAAACCACTGAGGGCAATCTCTTTCCCTTCCTGGCTCATGAGGGTGTGGCAGTCCAGAAGCCCACCCAGGAGAGCTCTGATAATAATAAAAGATGCTGGAGGATCGCATTTTTCCTTTTAGGATTGATTATCAGCAGCCAAGCAGTCAAAAATACTCCTGCCCAATAGACAAATGGTAGGGCTGCAGTGAAGGCCCCAATTTAAGCGCTTGATTGATTTGTACCCTCCAAAATAATAATTGTTCAGGCAGAATCTACCCATGCAATCATTTAGAGTCAATTCTGCCTTAGTGGCACGTAATCTATCAATCTATTTTGATTTATTTTGTTTTCCCACATGCCGAGGAAGATTTGTCCAGGAAACCTGACAGGCAGGGCAGGAATTTAGGGCTTTTCCCACTGTAATTCTTAGCAGTTGGTATTTAGGTTCTCGACCCTTAATTGTGTAATTAGTTCTCAGGTTTGGGGAGAAAGAGCTATGAATAATCCTCTCCTGAATCTAAATTGGCAGCCACCTTCATGCCAACAATTGTTTTCTGTGTTGTTAAGGTATTTTGTTTGTAATGGATCAAATCGGATCTCCCCATCTTGCGCGTCAATCAAGTTTTAAAACTCTGAGAATAGGAGAAAATCTCCATATTTTATACCCTGGCAATTAATTTTTAATCCTTTCCTTGCTACAGGAGGTCCTTGAGTTACCACCAAAATGGGGCCTGCCCATTACAGTCGTAAATTGTTGTCAAGCCGGTTGTCATTTACGCTAGTAAATTGTGAGAGTTGTCAAGCAGATCCTCAAGTTAATGACCATAGTGGAGCCTCCCATTACGATCGTAAATTGTGATGGTTGTCAAGAGGGTTGTTAAAGCTTGTTTTGCAATGATGGTTAAGCAAATGCTGCAGTCATTAAGTGACTCCATATTCACTAGGGGACGGTTTTGCCAAAAAGCCAGAAATAAGTGGCTGGTTTCCAGCTCAACCATCATAAAACACAGTTTACATGATTGTAAGATGTAGGAAACGCCCGGTTGCTGAGCGCCTGAAATGTGGTCATGTGACCATGGGAGGGGTCACCCTGACCATCAGAACTTCAAGCCCAGGTCATAATCCCCCCCCCCCAAATCAGTGCATCGTAACATTGAATGGTTGCTAAGTGACCGGTTGTAAATCGAGGACCTGTACATTAGCTAAAATGTTTAATTAAACTTTTGGAAAGGAATTAACATTGAACACCTGAGGATCATTTGATATACTTTGTATTTTTTGCTTTAGTTTTGGGTTAAAAATGCCGCTAATTCCTTCCTTTGACTTTCAGAATGGACACAACGGTGTTCGAATGCAGCCAGCTCTTGACAGTAAGTAGATGAAATCTTAGCTCTCTGCACTTCAAAGTTTTTAATGGCTTCTGCATGTCATCCATGCCTGTGTTTTTTTTTTCCTTGTATTGGCAAACAGGTGGGCTGATTTGCTGCCCAAATCTCTCCCCACCCCACCTCCTCAATAGGTTGCAGTTCCGTGTCTCCATTTACTTACTTTTTCCTCAACACCTAGTTGCATTACTTTAAAAATATTAAAAGCTCATTGTGAAGACTGCCTCACTGCAGGCTAGAAGCTTGACTTTTTCAGGGTGTGAGAAGGAATCCTACCATAGCAGAAACACATCTTCTAAAAAAAACAACAACCCAAGTTCTTATTGGCACAAATTATTGGATATATTTCTATTTTTCTGTCCCCCACCTGTCTCTGCTGCCCAAACAAAATTCACTCCACAGTCTTGCTGGGGCAGTTTCAGCCCTTCTCTGAATACTATTTCCCAACTTTGCAGCTACTACTTCGACCGTTCCCACGTCAAAGCTGGAAACCTCTCCTCCATCACTACCTGCCAAAGGTCCTTCGTTGCCGAGCACCACGGCATCCACCTCTTTGCTTCTGCCTTCAGCACCTTCTCACACGGCAGCACTTCCATCAAGTGACTTGGCCAACAGCTCCCTCTCTCAGTTAAGCAGGTACGGTAGAGGATTGGGAGGGGAGGAGGGAAGGTTTTGTGAGCAGTCGTCAGGCTTCAAAAACTTAAGAAATACACGTTGTGATTATTCCTAGCAGATTCCTTTATTGTTCCTCAGCTATAGACAGAATCTTGCCAAATTAAAGCATCTAGCACATATACCCTGGGAAGTATTAGCGAGAGCCGTCTTCATCCTCTTTCTCTCACATATTGTCTCTTAGTGCTCTGGAATGCAATCTCTCCTTTCTAGAGATCTGAAGAAGCGAGGGAGGGAAGGGAAGGAGGGAGGGAGTAAGGGAAGGAAGGAAGGAAGGAAGGAAGGAAGGAAGGAAGGAAGGAAGGAAGGGGGGGGGGAGGCAGGGAGCTCTCAAAAACCAAGAACTACACATTGTGGTTATTCCTAGAACTACACATTGTGGTTATTGTTCCTCACCTGTAGACGGCATCTTGCCAAACTAAAGCATGCTGCACCCCCATAAGGCAAATAGTCTGGGAACTTAGGGAGGAGCCATCTTTACCTTCTTTCTCTCACGCGAACTATCTAAACCGCATTATCTCCTGCTCCTCCTCCTGAGAATCCAGGCCACATTCCATCACATCATTAGCTATGGAGCAGAGAGTGTCATGAAGATCCTGATAAGTTAGCTTGTTTCATTGTTAAGTGTTCCATCCTGCTAAGACTCAGGATGAAGAATGAATCAGAATTGCCTTCTTTTTTGGGTTGGCCTGGCCCTGGTGAGAAGAACAAGGAAGAAGATGATCTTAGCAGCTTCTTCAGCCTAGGGGCACCCAGAATCCCCAGTAATTGGAAGTGCCATTTGGCTAGGGAAATTCTGACAACTAAGGCAGTTGGGTGACTTCAGGCCAATCACTAGGAGACTGTAAGTTCTAGTCCTGCCTTAGACATGAAAGCCAGCTGAGGAACTTTGGGCCAGTTATCAAGAGGCAATGACTTCTATTCCTGTCTTAGCAATAAAAGCCATCTGGATGACTTTGGGCCAGTCACTAGAAGACAGTGAGTTCTAGTCCCACCTTAGCCATGAAAGCTGGCTGGGTGACTGGGTCAATCCCTGAGGAGATGGCGAGTTCTAGTCCCGCCTTAGGTGCGAAAGCCAGCTGGGTGACTTTGGGCCAGTCCCTGAGGAGATGGTGAGTTCTACTCTCAACTTATGCATGAAGGCCAGCTGAGTGACTTTGGGCCAATCACCAGGAGGCTGTGAGTTCTAGTCCTACATAAGGCATGAAATCTGACTGGATGACTTGGAGCCAGTTACTCGCTCTTGGCTGAATCCACTTTGCAGGATTGTTGTTGTGAGGAAAATAGCTGGTGGAAGACGATATGATCAACACCTTGAGATGATGATGATCATGATAGTAATAATAATGATTAAAAAAATAAATAAAAAGGTGGGGTATAAAATAACTTCATTCATTCATTCTTTGGAGGTCTGGGACCAGCAATATTGAACCCATAAATCTTCGGTTTTCTTCTAATGGTTTCTTCTGGACCTCTTGAACTGACCCTCTGCGTAGGATTGTTGACTTTGAGGGAGACCAGAGACTAGAATGTTTTATGAGAGGCTTAGATAAGGATTGACTGAATGTAAAATAACGGTTGTTTTTTGGTTTCTGTTCAGTTCTCTCTCTGATCATCCAAGCAGCCTATCTTCTGCCTCGTCACATACGGTGAGTCCTCTTGATAAGTCAAAAGGCAGTCGTTGACTTACAACCGTTCGTTTAGTGACCGTTCAAAATTAGAATGGCACTGAAAAAAGGGACTTAATGACCATTTCCCACACTTACGACCGTTGCAGCATCCCCATGGTCACATGATTTACATTCGGACGCATGACAACTGACTCATATTTACGACGGTCGCGGTGTCCCGGGGTCATGTGATCCCCTTTTGCGACCTTGTAACATGCAAAATCAATGGGGAAAGCCGGATTCACTTAACAACCGTACGACTGACTTGACAATGGCAGGGATTCATTTAACAATTGTGACAAGAAAGATTATAAAATGGGGCAAAATTCACTTAACAAATGTTTCACTTAGCAACAGAAATTTTGGCTCAGTTGTGGGCGTAAATCGAGGACTACCTATATCCTGTTCAATTTTACAGAAAATGTATGTGGCGTCTTTTAGGCAGAGATATTCAACTTTGGCAACTTTTAAGATCTGTGGGCTTCTACTGCCCATGCTGGCTGAGGAATTTTGTGCTAAAGTTGCCAAGGTTGGACACCCCTGCTTTAGGGTAAAACCTCTTGTTACTAAAACATAGTTCTATTGTGTTATTTTTAAAACATGCAAAAATAGTATTAAAATATTGTCACGTTTAGGTTAGCACAGCAGCTTAGCATTCCAATGATTTGGGAGAGACTTTGGTCTTGCCTCCCATTAATTTGCTTATAATATCTGCGAAGCTTGAGATATGAACAAGTTAAGAGTAAACCTGGGAGAGTAAGGTAGTCCTCGACTTACAACAGTTCATTTAGTGACCGTTCAAAGTTACAACAACACTGAAAAAAGTGACTTATGACTTAATGACATTTGCAGTATCCCCACGGTCACATAAAATTTGGATGCTTGGCAACTGGCATGACGGTTGCAGTGTCCCGGGGTCGTGTGATCCCCTTTGGCGATCTTCTGATGATGTTACCTAGCTGGGTCATGAAATGTCTGCAAGAAAACAACCAAGCTCAGAGAGCACCAAGGACCCCACATCCTCCTCCTCCTCCCCACCCCTTTCTAGCACTGATGACGTTACTTAGTTGGGCCATGAAATGTCTGCAAGAAAACAACCAAGCTCAGAGAGCACCAAGGATCCCCCCCTTGTGTCATTTGTTGATGAAGCTCACCGTTTCCTTTGCGGCAATCTCCTTTGTTCCGGTTTTAACCTCATGCCTCTGCTTTTTTTCCTCTCCAGCACAACAGCGTTGAGAATGCCACTGCACTCCAGCCCTCCAACTCTTTCTCGGTTGCCGTAACCATGTCTACCACCTCTTCGGCCACCAGCATGGCCAGCACCACCAACAGCCTCGGCCTGAATGTGACCAGCGTCTCTCTGCCAATTCCCACCAGCCGGGCAGCTCCCTTAGTGTCTTCAGGTTCGCAATCTTAACAGGTTGCATGGATATAGCAAGAGAGGATTTGAGCCTGCAGGTCTGCCCATGAGAGATCTTGAGCGTTGGGGAAAAAAAAAAAAAAAAAAAAAGGATGCCTTTTCTAAAAGACTGGCTTTTTTAAAAGCCTGCTTTGCACAAGGCCTACGAAATAAAAATTGCCTGGCTTTTTAACGTGTGAAAATATTTGAAATTCCTACACGTAAAGGGTTAAGTAGCCTCAACCACCAACGAGGAGCCTAGCCTCACAATTGTGAGAAAGCAGAATGGAATCCGTATCATCCCCCTTCTCTTGCTAGGCTATTTCCATTTATTCGAAAAATTAATCGTGGAAATAGGATGAGCTTCGTAGAGAAGTTATTTGGTGATAGAACATCCGGTACAGGATTTCTTTCAGAAGATGTTGCTTCCTGCTTGGGTAGGAAGTACTGAATTCAGATTCAGAGATTTGGGATGTTTGTTCCAAAGATTGACGAAAGTTGTCGTTTTGAGGTTTTTCAGCATCAAGCAGAGAAGGTTGTTTGCAAAATCTTTTTACTTTGCGTAGGACGTTCTGGCAGCCTTTTGCAGAAATAATTGCCTTTTTTTTTTTTTTTCAAATTTTCACAGGGTGGGCTTTCTCTTCAGCAAAATCCTTCTGCCTCTAATTGATTTGGATCATGCTCAGTTAATACAGTACAGGCAGTCCTCAGCTTACAACCATTCGTTTAGTGACAGTTCAAAGTTACAACGGCACTGGAAAAAATTATGACTTAGCACCGTTTTTCACACTTAACCATTGCAGCATCCCCAGGGGCACGTGATCACAATTCAGGCGCTTGTCAACTGACTCATATTTAACGACGGTTGCAGTGTCCCAGGGGCCACGTGATCCCCTTTTGTGACTTCCGAACAACGGGGAAGCCAGACCCACTTAACAACCGTGTCACTAATTTAACAACTGCACTGATTCACTTAACAACTGTGGCAAGCAAGGTTGTAAAATGAGGCAAAACTCACTTAGCAACTGTCTCACCTAGCAGCAGAAAGTTTGGGCTCACTTGTGGTCGTTAAGTCGAGGATTCCTTGTATTCTCAATTGGTCTAAATTTCAAGGAGGCTTTCTACTTTTGGTTTTCTCTAAGACACATTTTAATTCTGTTTCAATCCTGTTTCAGGTTCCCTCGGACAGCCTTGGTCATGCTTGTTAACGACCTTGGCAGAGCTGGGAAAGGCGGGGTGCATCTGTCTTTCTCTTCCTTGACTTCTCAGTTGCATTTGATATGAGTGATTACGGTATCCTGAGCTGGGACTGGAGATGGCTCTGCATTCAGTCAGTGATGGGGATGGGGGGTGATGGAGAGATTGTTCCCTGGGCTCCACCTCTGTGGGGTGCTACAGTAGTGGCCAAAATTGTGGAAACCTTTTGGGAAAAGTGTATTTTTGAGGTTTGATGGCTAATAACACCACTTTTTTATTTTTTGGAGTAGTACCATAAAATTATATATATCAATGGAAAGATAATTTAATCAAGAACGTAATGCAACAAAGTTTGTTCAATTATCTGTACTGTATTCTATGAAAAGGTATAGCCAAATAACCAGAAAAAGGAAATACAACTTGCTTAGGTTGATCTCAGGTAGCTTTCCTTCATCCGATTATAGCCAATGAGCATGAGTGTTTAGAGAGCCAATCGGGTGTCATCTTGTTTTGGCCATGAGCCAATCAGATCACAGTAGGGTTCAGTGATTGATGTCGTGGATTGAAGCTGAGAGGAGGACATTGGTCAGTGTGTTATGTGATCGCTATCTAGTTGGTTGGTTTTTTTTTCTTTCTTTCATTTAGTGAGCTTGTAAAACGTAATAAAATTAAAGTAACGGTGCAAAGAGTTGACTGGTTGCCCAGAAAGTGATGTAAAATAGTATTATTAAGTGAACAAGGCTACAGCTATAAAGAAATTAGAAGAAAAATGGGTGGAAACTTAACCAAAAGTGGCATTTCTACTGTACACTTTTCCCAAAAGGTTTCCACAATTTTGGCTACTACTATATAGGGATCTGCTCTCCCCCCCCCCCTTATTCAATATGTACATGAAATCATTGGCCCAAAGGTGCTTTTTTTCCAAAAGGAAACTATATTTTCTTGGCTTTTGTTCTTTGAAAACATTTTGCCTCTCATCCAAGAAGCTTCTACAGTTCATCCAAGAACTGAAGAAGCTTCTTGGATGAGAAGTGAAATGTTTTCAAAGAAAAAAACCCAAGAAAATATAGTTTCCTTCTGGAAAAAAAGCACCTTTGGGACAACCATGACCTGGAGGATTGAGAATCTCCACAGACATGAAACCATTGGGTGAAGTCATCCACTTATTTGGGATTCAGTATCTTCAGTATGCTGATGATACCTAATTATATATTTTGACCCCCGGGCCAGTTAGGTGAGGCTGTCACGTTTCTGTCCCACTGCTTGGAGAGACTGCTAGTTTTGTAATGGGAGGAACTATCTCCAACTCAAACCTACCAAATGGTTTTGGATGTTTGGGCCAACCAGGACTGGGGACATTCTATCTCTGACCTTGGATGGAATACAGGTAGTCCTCAACTTAACAACCACTCATTTAGTGAACATTCAAAGTTACAACAGCACTGAAAATGTGACTTAGGACTATTTTTCACACCTAGAACTCTTGCAGCATTCCCCATGGTCACATGATGAAAGTTCAGATGCTTGGCAACTGACTCATATCTATGACGGCTGCAGTGTCCCTTTTGGTGTCCTTCTGACAAGCAAAGTCAATGGGGGAAGCCAGATTCACTTAACAACCGTGTTACTAACTTAACAATTGCAGTGGTTGACTTAACAACTGTGGCAAGAAATAGGGCAAACGTCACATAACAGCTCTCTCACTTAGCAACAAAAATTTTGGGCTCAATTGTGGTCGTAACTTGAGGACTACCTGTAGGATTCTTCATTCATGAATGGTGCACAATGTGGGGTTCTTCCTGGACTTGCAGCTGTTGCCTGAGCAGGTGGCAGCTGTGGCCTGGAAAGCCTTTGCACAGCTTTATCTGATGTGCCAGTTGTGCCCCTCCCTTAATTGGGAAGTCTTTCTGACAATATATCCCGGTCACCTCTCGTGGCTTGACTACTACAGTGCACTTTATATGGGGGTTGCCCTGGAAAACCACCCAGAAGCTTCAACTGGTTTAGCGTGCATTGACACAAGAAGGGATGAGAATGCAAATTCTTGCAAGTTCTCTTCCAAGTGTGATTCAAGGAGCTTTATCTACAAATCCTTACAAGGATAGGTTCTTGAGGAACCCTCTATCTGCCCAGCTGCTTTAGAATAACAGAGTAACAGAGTTGGAAGGGCCTTTGGAGGTCTTCTAGTCCAACCCTTCTCAAGCAGGAGACTCTATACCTTTTTAGACAAATGACTGTTCAATCTCTTCTTAAAAACTTCCGGGGTTGGAGCATTCACAACTTCTGGAGGCAAGTTGTTCCACTGATTGTTTTCACTGTCAGGAAATTTCTCTTTAGTTCCAGGTTGCTTCTCTCCTTGATTAGTTTCCATCCGTTGCTTCTTGTCCTGCCTTCTGGTGCTTTGGAGAATAGCTTGACTCCCTCTTCTTTCTGTCAGTCCCTCAGATATTGGAAGACTGCTATTGTGTCACCCCTAGTCTTTCCTTTCATTAAACTAGACACCCAATGCTTGCAACCGTTCTTTATATGTTTTAGCCTCCAGTCCCCTAGTCCAGGGCTTTTCAACCAGTGGTACAGGTACCACCTGTGGTACATTGGCACCTGGCAGGTGGTACGCGACCATCCTTGAAAAGTGATAGTGGGGGAGGGGAATGAGAGCGCCGCCGGGCGGGCAGGCAGGTGTCTTGCTCGGCTGTGCCTTGGGGGGCACTTTTTTCAGTGGCATTGTAACTTCGAACAGTCACTAAGTGAACTGTTGTAAGTCGAGGACTACCTGTACTTTTATCACTTTTTTCCTTTTTTGGGGGGGGGTCATCAAGTTTTTGACACCTTGCTAGGCGACTGGTGGTACTCGGATATTGCCATATCCTAAAAGTGGTACAATGGGTGAAAAGGTTGAAAAGCCCTGCCCTAGTCATCTTTGTTACTCTTCTCTGCTGCTATCATGTCACCCTTAGTCCTTTGGACCAGCAACTTTGGCCTGCTTCCCAAGTTCCTCCAATTAAACAATGTCCACCTCTTGGGATTAAGGAAGCACACCTTCTCTGTAATTGTAGTGCCTGTCTCCTGGCCTTTAACTAATTTGAGAGGGATCTTGGAGTCCTAGTGGACAATTACTTAAATATGAGCCAGCCGTGTGCTGCAGCTGCTAAGAAAGCCAATGAAGTCCTAGGCTGCATTAACAGAGGGACAGAATCAAGATTACGTGAAGTGTTAATACCACTTTACAAGGCCTTGGTAAGGCCACCCTTGGAATATTGCATTTGGTTTTGGTCGCCATGATATAAAAAAGTTGCTGAGACTCTGCAGAGAAGAGCAGCAAAGGTGGACTGGAGGCAAAAACGTATGATGCACAGTTGCTGGAATTGGGTATGTTTAGTTTAATGAAGAGAAGGACTGGGGGTGACATGATAGTAGTCTTCCAAAATTTGAGGGACTGTGACAAAGAAGAGGGAGTCAAGCTATTCTCTAAAGCACCTGAAGGCAGAACAAGAAAAAATGGATGGAAACCAATCAAGGAGAGAAGCAACTTAGAACTAAGGAGTAATTTCCTGACAGTGAGAACAATTAAATCGGTTTGAACAGCCTGCCTGCAGAAGTTGTGGATGTTTCAACACTGGAGGTTTTCAAGAAGAGACCGGACAGCCACTTATCTGCAATGATATAGGATCTTCTGCCTGAGCAGGGGGTTGGACTAGAAGACCTCCAAGGTTCCTTCCAACTCTGTTATTCTGTTAAGTAGGAAGGGTGTAGCCTCTTTTTGGGACCAGGTGTGTGTCTGTCACAGCCCTGTTTTGCCATCTTTGCTGCTCCTTTAATTGCCATTTTGTTCTTTTTAATTCTCACGTTCTCTTGTGAACCATCCAGAGTGTGCACAAATGGAATAAAATAAACAAATTTCACAGTGCATAATCCAATTCCACTATCATTAGTTATAAATTTAGCAAAAGAAGCCTCCATAATGGATGGTGGAAGTAACTTTCTATGATGAGTTTGAAAGCAGAGGCAGTCCTCGACTTACAAACATTCATTTGGTTTGAAGTTATAACAGTGCTGAAAAAAGTGACCTATGGCCATTTTTCACACTTACGACCATTGCAGCGTCACCGTGTTCACGTGATCAAACTTCAGACGCTGACTCATACCTATAACGGTCGCAGCGTCCTAGGGTCATATAATCCCTTTTTGCGACCATCTGACAAAGTCAATGAGGAAGCCAGATTCACTTAACGACCGTATGATTAACTTAAGAACTGCAGTGATCTGCTTAAGAACTATAGCAAGAAAGGTCGTAAAATGGGACAAAGCTCACTTTGCCACTGTCTTATTTAGTGATGGAAATTTTGGGCTCAATTGTGGCCGTAAGTGGAGGACTACCTGTAGCGTGCTTTATTTGACGGTCGAAAAAAGATCTCCCAACATGTAACCAATGAGATTCCCCCCAACGGTTGTTAAGTGAAGAATGCAGCTTCTCAGTTGCTTTTAAACTGTCCGCGGCGGATCCGAGAAGACTTCTGATCAAAGGAAAGAGCAAAACAGAAGGCAGCAGGGAAGGGAGGATCGAGTTGGACAGGGGTCTGAGAACAAAGTGATCCACTGGTCTCTTCTTGCTTACTTCAACCTCCTCTTCATTGCATCTTTGCCTGCTGTGATCAGAAGTAACTAAGCTTTTTTGAAACCAGGATATGACAGTTTGACACCGTCTGCCTCTTCTTTTCTCATCTGCTAAGGGTGTTTTTTTTTTAAAGCTGTTTCTTTTGATTCACAGGCAAAGCGCCCCCCAACCTGCCCCAAGGTGTACCACCCTTGTTACATAACCAGTATTTTGTGGGACCTGGAGGACTTCTGCCTGCCTACCCAGTAAGCCATTTCCTTGTGCCTGCCTCTCTCCCTTGTCTTGCCTGTTACCTCTGAACCACCAGCTGTGGAGAGGGCTTTGGGGTGGAGATGGGTCAGCCTGGGCCCTGTCCTTTCCTGACCACTCGGTTGTAAAAATCGTAGCACAAATTGGTCTATGGGGCTTGCATATGAAGCCTCAGTGAGATCCATTCTGAACTTCAGGTACAAGGCCCCGTGGTCTGCCCTATAGGTGAAGGTTACTTTGGTGTGGCTTTTGACGTAGAGTCCATGTAGAAGAATATACGTGTACCAGGATAATGTTGTAGGATCCAGTCTGAATCGGTCACAGGAACCGAAGATACTTTCTCTCTCTCTCTCTCTCTCTCTCTCTCTCTCTCTCTCTCTCTCTGTCTCTGTCTCTCTCTGTCTCTCTCTCTTTCTCTCTCTCTCTCTTTCTCTGTCTCTCTCTGTCTCTGTCTCTGTCTCTCTGTCTCTCCCCAGAAAATGTGCATTGAGTTGTTCCACACATATAAAAATGTAGTAAATAAATACAAGGTGTACAACAGTCTGGTGCACACATTCTGGAGAGAGACGTTTCCTGATGATGGGCTTCAGCACCAGCCCAAAAGCTTGAAAAAATAAACCTTTATCCTGGTGACTGACTCAGATTGGATCCTGCAGTCAGTGTAGAGTCTGTTGGGTTGATAATTCTTTTGGTTTGGGATGTGTACATACGTGTGCTTCTAAGGAAGAAATGCCATGAATTGAATCTGGAGACAGCGGAGTGAAACTGAACGTGGAAGACGGAGCTCGCCTTCCAGCGGCCGTGCCGGCCGCGATGGCAAACCGGAAGTTGAGCTTGACTGTTTTCTCTTGTAGGCATTTCATTATCCAACTAAGTAACATGATCAGTGCTAGAAGGGAGTGTGATTGTTCCCTAATTGGGTAATGAAATGTCTGCAAGCAGAAAGCCAAGCTCAGAGAGCACCAAGCACCACAGTTGAACTAGAACTATTCTCTTCCATCAGTCCTTGATTTGCAACAGGAATATAGGAACACTGGTTTTCCCTAATATAAAGGCTGCAAGAAAATAATGCATGTGAAGTTCTTTGTGCACTGAGATTTATAAAAGTGCTAAGCAAGTGTCATGTTATTTTGGCACAAGAAGATGCATTGCTTTGCAATCAAAAATGGAGCGTAGATTTTCTACTTCAAACAATATATATATAACTACACGGAGATTGATGACTTAAAAGCACGGACATGGAAGACGAGTTGGCAAAGAAAGAAAGCTAGAATAAGACTGAAGAAAATTGGGGTTTTGACTTATCAGTGAGAACTAAAATAGAACATACTCAAATAGATAAGATGTGTATTCTGAATATTACATTTTGTTATGAGCTGAGATAAAGAAAACTGGTCATTTAAAACTTGGAAGTATAAATATTAACAGTTAAATTTGAATATTGATTTGCTTATAAGATTGAATGTAAAAGTAATTAAGATATATATAAGCTAAAAATCTATTGATGAATGTAATAAATATGTTTTTACCTAGCTGTTATAATAAAGACTATTAGCTTAAATATGAGATAGTAGACATCAAGAGAAAAAGAGGAAGTATTAAATGCTGAAATAAGAGAAATTTTGGTTACTAAATTTAAGATATTTGGAAATTAACAGAAAATAAGAATGTTATACTGTAGTATTAATTAGTTGATGTAAGATGGTGAGAAGTAGAATATATTCCAATAGATAAGATGTGTATCTTGAACATTAGATTTTGTGATGAATTGTGATAAAGGGAACTGTGGTTATTTAAAACTTGGAAATTATAAATATTAAAAGCACAAAATTTTCTCTCTCTCTCTCTCTCTCTCTCTATATATATATATATATATATAAGATTTCTTAATTTTGTGATTGTGTGTGTGCTTTTCTTGTCTTTAAACAGATTTATGGTTATGATGATCTTCAGATGCTCCAATCCAGGCTGCCTGTGGTAAGTAACATTTTCCAGTGATGTTTTTCTCATTTTTACGGAGTCTTTAAATGTATATATATATATATAAATGTACGTGGAAAGCGGCATCTAAGATTGAGCATTCCTGTGTCTTTTTAATTGCAAAAACCAGGGTAACTTTCCAGCCTTTGCACTTTTTATAGTTTTCAATAAAAGCTTGGAAATGGTCGAGGGAGGTGGTGGTGGTTGCCATCAGACAAGATTTCTTTTCACACTGCATCTTGGCCTTCATCTATCAGTTTTTCCTTCTCACCAAAAGGCTAGATAAAGGAAAGCTAGTGTGTCACACAGTGGCATTCTCACAGTTGTTTCAGCCAGGTGCACTTATTGGGGTTCCAGCCTTTGCATAAGAAAGCATTTACTGAAGAGTTTTTCTGCTGTTGGAAGAAAAGTCTTCATCCTGGTTCATCCAAGCCGGGAATAAATAAAACAACATGGCGACTGCTTTGGGAAGAAGGTTACAGTTTATTGAAGAGCCAGAAAGATGGTTCTTGCAGGAAGGAGAGAAATCGAGGAAGAAGGACTGAGCACATGTGGAGTAGGTTTTTATACCCTCTGAAAGCCTTTAGTTTGGAAGTTTCCTGTTCCTGTGGCATGAACTTTGAGGCTATTTCCTGTGTCACGTATTCTGACCTGAGTTTAGGTGTGCCTCTCTGGTATTCTTGATGGTAATGGGTTAGTCCTATTATGTCCCATCTCGGGTGGGGTATGCAGATTTTAGGTCTTTTGTCTTCTTGATTTCCTAGCTGGCTCCAGCTTTCTGATGGTTACATCTGCATTTGTATAGAGCTGGCTCCTGCTTGGGACAGAGAGATTTGGGGGCAGGGTTGGCTTCTGCTTTTAAAAATCCTTTTGGGGAAATATATTTTTCTGCCCTTTTAATATTTCCTTCTCTGAGGGGCTGACTTCCCACACTGCCTTGTTTATAACAGAATAACAAAGAGTTGGAAGGGGCTTTGGAGGTCTTCTAGTCCAACCCCCTGCTCAGGCAGGAGACCCCGGCCTATACCATTTCAGACAAAGAGTTGTCCATTCTTGTCTTAGAACCTCCATTGTTGGAGCACCCACACCTTCCTGAGGCGAGCTGTTCCACTGGTTAATTGTTCTCACTCTTAGGAAGTTTCTCCTTAATTCCAGGTTGCTTCTCGCCTTGATTAGTTTCCATCTGTTGCTTCTTGTCCTGCCTTCTTCAGGTGCTTTGGAGAATAATTTGACCCCCTCTTCTTTCTGACCCCCTCAAACATTGGAAGCCTGCTACCATGTCACCCCGAGTCCTTCTTTTTGTTAAACTAGCCATACCCAAATCCTGCAACCGTTCTTCATAAGTCTTAGCCTCCAGTTCCCCCCCCCCCCTGCTTGGTACCAGTAAGATTCATTGTAGTGTAATAAGGTTCTCTCCAGCCCTGTATTCCATTGACCTATCAAGGGTGGTTCTTGTGGTTTTTGTGTCTCTGAAGGGTCTCCTGTGTCTGTTCTATGCAATTTTGTGTTGGTTTACCATATAATTTATAAGGTAAATGAATAAGCAAAGACAAGTCTGCTCTTTTGTTGAAAGTGAAAAGAACCAGAACTGGAGGGGTGAACCTCCAGCAGACCTAACCGACCTCTTAGAATGGGAGGACAGGATTGTATTAATAGTCATTAAGTGTGAGTACTGGTGATAAATCACCTTTGTTAGTACCGTGGCAGCTTCAAACAGCCATAAGTCAAGGGCTGCCTGTAAAAGGCGCAAACTGGCACTCTGTTCTTACCCCTACCTACATTTTCTGGAGGGGGCCGATCCTCAGAACCGGGTTGCAGGTCCCCTTTTTCGGGTCGGTCATAACTTCAAACAATCATTAAGCAACCAGTCGTAGCTAAAGAGCTACCTGGATTGCTGTGTCACAAATAATGTTATTGAGAAACTAAAGAGAGCCAGTTTGGTCTAGTGGTTGAGTCACTAGGCTAGAAAATGGGAGTCAGTGAGTTCTAGCCCTGCCTTAGCTATGAGAGTTAGCTGGGTGACTATGAGCCAATCACTAGCAGACAGTGAGTTCCAGTTATGCCTCAGGCATGAAAGCCGGCTGGGTGACTTTGGGCCATTCACCAGGAGACTGAGTTCTAGTCCTGCCTTAGACATGAAAGTCAGCTGGGTGACTTTGGGCCATTCACCAGGAGACGGTGAGTTCTAGTCCCGCTTTAGGAATGAAAGCCGGCTGGGTGACTGAGCGATCACCAGGAGACAATGAGTTCTAGTCCAGCCTTAGACATGAAAGCCAGCTGGGTGACTTTCGGCCAATCACCAGGAGACAGTGAGTTATAGTCCCGCCTTAGGCATGAAAGCTGGCTGGGAGACTTTGGGCCATTCACCAGCAGACGGTGAGTTCTAGTCCCGCTTTAGGCATGAAAGCCGGCTGGGTGACTGAGCGATCACCAGGAGACGGTGAGTTCTAGTCCCGCCTGAGACATGAAAGCCAGCTGGGTGACTTTGGGCCATTCACCAGGAGACGGTGAGTTCTAGTCCCGCTTTAGGCATGAAAGCCAGCTGGGTGACTGAGCGATCACCAGGAGACAATGAGTTCTAGTCCAGCCTTAAACATGAAAGCCGGCTGGGTGACTTTCGGCCAATCACCAGGAGACTGAGTTCTAGTCCTGCCTTAGACATGAAAGCCGGCTGGGTGACTTTGGGCCATTCACCAGGAGACGGTGAGTTATAGTCCCGCCTTAGGCATGAAAGCTGGCTGGGAGACTTTGAGCCAATTATCAGGAGATGGTGAGTTCTAGTGCTGCCATGAGCATGAAAGCCAGCTGGGTGTCTTTGGGCCAGTCATTCTCTTTCAGTCCAGCTCACCTCATAGGGTTCTTGTTGTGGGGAAAATAGGAACAAGAAGTTGTGTTGGATTTGTTCACTGCCTTGAGTTATTTGTAAAAAATAATACAGGCAGGATACAAACAAATGAATATAATGCAGGGCCAAACTTCCACCAAAAAAGTAAGCATTGAACCCCATTCTCTGCTCCAAAGGCCATTTTACCAAAGGCAAAGTGAAGAGGCTCAGAGACAAACTGTTGGAATAAAACCTGCCTGGACTCCTATATACAGGTAGTCCTCAACGTACGACCACAATTGAGCCCAAGATTCATGTTGTTAAGTGAGACATTTGTTAAGAGAGTTTGCCCCATTTTAGGACCTTTCTTGCCACAGTTGTTAAGGGAATCATTGCAGTTGTTAAATGACTAACACAGTTGTTAAGTAAATCTGACTTCCCCATTGACTTTGCTTGTCAGAAGGTCACAAAAGGGGTCACATGACCCCAGGACAGTGCGACTGTCATCAATTTGAGACAGTTGTAAAGCATCCGAATGTAAGTCACATAATGCTGCCATGGTCATAAGTGTGACGAAACAATCCTAGGTCACCTTTTTCAGTGCTGTTGTAAGTTCGAACGCTCACGAAACGAACTTTGTAAGTCGAGGAGTAGCTGTCGTTTCTTTTTAAAAAAAAACTTTTATTACAAGACACATAGCCTTGCAGAATAAATAAATCAAAGGTTAGAGAACCTGTTAAAAACTGTTGAAAGTCCAGTGGACACAGCTTGGTTCGGAATCGAATCTTAACGCTTTCTTGTGGTTCCACTTTAAAGTTACTCGAATTTAATCTTTCATGGAAGGCAATATTTAATTCAACATTTGCACCATTTGTAAAAATAATAATAATAAAGGCAGGGCTGAAATAAATACATAAATAGAATAAATAGATAAAAATGGGCTTTAGAACTTCATTCTCTCAGTCAGTCTGTCCATATAGATGAAATCCACCTGCATTTCATGCCTCGCAAACTCCTGCGTGCACTTATCAAGTCCCTTCTCTTGGAGGAAATTCCCGATGCTGTGGAAATATTTCTTCAGTTGCAGCTTGTGCATCCATTCCTCCTTACTTTTTCCCAGCGTGGTTTTTTCTCCGAGGCACCTCTGGACCCTTTGAGCTTGTGCGTACAACTTGTCGAGGAACCTAGAGTCACAAAACAGTAGGAGAATGTCTCTGGAGACATATCTTTTTAAAGGCAAGCATGCTTGACTTTTCCCCCCAGTTTCTATTCTAGTTAACATTTCCAACAAAATATTAAAAGTATCAAATACATTCTTACATTAAGCCACTGTCCACAAAATGTAAGCAAAGATTTAAAGGTAGTTTTTTTTCAGGAAGATAGTTGGCACTGATCAAAACATTCATGAAAACAAAAACCTGAACATTTTTTTATTGGCAAACAAATGGAATGAACACTGAAATACAATGAACAGACCTAAAGAACCAGGAGCATTTAGTCTTTTCCAGGAAAAGAAAGGTGTCAAAAGGTAACAGAGAAAATGCTAATTACTTTTAGTAAAACTCTGGTTTTTTCTTAACTACTACTAAGTTGTAGCTGTTGAAATTATATCATATAATAGTTGATAACATCTGGTGTTTTTCAATTTTCATGGTTGTCCCAAAGGTGCTTTTTCAAAAAGCAACCGGACTTTGTTTTCCCTTGAAGACGTTTCGTTCCTCATCCAAGAAGCTTCTTCAGTGCTGACTCAACTGAAAAAGCTCCAGAGCTGAAGCCAGAACTGAAGAAGCTTCTTGGGTAAGAAACGAAACGTCTTCAAGGAAAAACAGTGTCCAGTTGCCTTTTGAAAAAGCACCATTGGGATTTCTTCGAAAACGTTTCGCTTCTCAATCCAAGAAGCTTCTTCAGTTCTGAAGTACTGAACCGAAGAAGCTTTTCGGATGAGAAGCGAAACGTTTTCGAAGAAAGAAAAAAAAAAAACCAAGGAAGTCCAGTTGCCTTTTGGAAAAGCACCTTTGGGAGCTACCTTGCAGGGATGTTGTCGGGAGGGGTGGGAGAAAAATTGGAAAACTTCGAAGTCTTCCGTTTACTGCCTTGAGCTCCTGGAGAAAAGCCGGACAGAATTTAACAATAAATTAAATCGGAATCCTTTCCGGTGCTTTTGGATGGCTACAACTTTCCCTATCTTAATTTTTATTTATTTATTAATGACAATTATTAATGATTGATAAATTATTTATTAAAAATGTCCAGTTGCCTTTTAAAAAAAAAGCACCCTTGGGACAAAACAGTAGGGTTTGAGAGAGAGAAAAAATATAATTCACTCTTCCTTCAACCACTTTTGTCTCACTACCTGGATCCCACTATACTACAGGTAGTTCTCGACTTAACGACCACAATTGAGCCCAACGTTTACGTAGCTGAGCGAAACATTTGTTAAACGAGTTTTGCCCCATTTGGCGACCTTTTTGGCCACAGTTGCGAAGTAAATCACTTGTCGTAAGTCAAGGACTTACCTGTCCAGAGATGCACACCTGGAGAAGAAAAAAAAACTGACTTACCTTTTTCGCAACGTGGCCTTCCATGCGACCCACAGATGGTCGTCCCTGAAGAGAAGCAAGAAGCCATGAAGTATCTCCAGGATGGCTTTGGTGGCAGCCCGTGGCTGTCGTATTTCGAGGATTTTTATCGGAAAGCTGAACGCCGGCATCTTCCGTAGACACTCCGGGGGAAGCTTCGCCTCCATTCCTTTCAGCAGCTCCACGCTCTTCCGGTTAAATCTTTGCTGTTGCAGTTTCAGAAGGCTGCAGTTTAGTCCTGAGGCTGGAAGAGACAGCAGGAGCACCAGGCAGAGCAGCCCCATGGGCACCGTAGTCGTTTTGGCTGACATGGAAGGATCCCAAGCGGTCACAGCTCTGGGTTCTGTGATGGTCCCCCTCTGTGGTCCAATAGCACTGAAGCGACCAGCTCTGGCATCCTCCTTTATGCATTTTGTAGCCCATGTTGCTTTTCATCATTTCTCTCCCGAATTCCCCTGGTTTCAGTTTCAGCTTTCACTTTCCACTTTCATGGAGTTTTTTTCACCTCTGGTGTAACTTTTGGTGGGGTTGGCAGGGCTTAGATCAGGGGTGTCAAACTGCCGGCCCGCCGGCCGGACGCATCACACGGAAGCCGCGGCGCCCACCCCATTGCCGGCAATGGCGAAACAGTCCCGATACGTCGCATGACGTCACGTGACGTGGCGAGTTTGACATGTCCGGCTTCGATGCTCGTAGCTGAGTTCAGGCCTCCTTTTCTCTCTTCCAGCTCAGAAAATGATATTTCCTAACCCCCTGTTTCCACCCCAAATACCCCCAATAGCTATCCTAGGCTGGATGTTTCATTGCCTGCAAGTGCAGCACTCGAGTCTTGCAAACAAACGGCAGAAGCACACGTAGAGGGCAGTTCTTGACTTCCGTGGCTAAGCAAGGAGTTGTGCCCCATTTTATGAGCTCTTTTGTCCCAGTTGTTCAGCAAATCACTGAAGTTATTGCGTGGATCATGCGGTCATTAATGAATCTGGCTTCCCCCACTGACTTTGCTTGTTGGAAGCCAGATTCATTAATAACCGTATGAAGGTAACAGGAAGGTAACAGAGGGTGAACCCATAACCTTGGGAGACGGCAACCGTCACATATACCTGCCAGTTGCCAAGCATCTGAATTTGGATCACGTGACCAGGGGGATTCCGCGACAGTCGTAAATGTGAAAAACGCACAAGTCACTTTTTTCAGCGCCGTTGTCCCTTCGAACGGTCACTAAATGAACGGCTGTAAGTCGAGGACTACCTGTAAGCAGGCTGAATGTCATCAGTATACGCTCTCTTTAAGTGGGGGAAGTGAAATAACATCACTCTGCATTGGTCATCTCCCAGCTGGACTACTGCAATCTGCTCTGCGTGGGGCTCCCCTTGAAGAGTATTTGGAAGCGAGAACTGGTACAGGATGCGGCAACATCCTGGCCCTATTTTGCTATTTTAGCCAACTGCCAGGCCTTCCTGTTATCGGCTCGGCCTAATTTTAACCGTTTCATTTCGTCTTTTCAAGTTTTTGTAAGTTCCATCAAAATATAAAACATAAAGGAGAATAAAAACAAGGGGAAACCAGAGGAAGGGAAAGGAACGTGTAAAAGTAAAAAAAGTTGAGGCTGTCAGGTTGTTACCTTCCACTGTGCTAAAAAAAGAGTCGGAAGTCAACTTTTTTTTTTCTTTTTCTCCCTTTTCCCTCGTTTTCTTTTTCCCTTCTCTTCCCCATTAACAGCGCATTTTCTCTCCCCTTCCCTTTTTCCTTCCTTCTAGTTTCCCCTTATTTTTTTTATTTTCCTACGTATTTTACATTTTGATAAACTATTTGAACAGTTTTAAATTGAGGTCTGCAGAAAGGTCTCTTCGAACTGGAGCCAGTGGGATGGATTAATTGCATTGGGGCAGAGTGTGATACCTTTGTGGTGTGAGATGCCAGGGTTGCCAGTTTGCTTCCAGGTCTATTTCAAGGTGTTGGTGACCACCTTTAAAACTCTTCATGGCAGGGGACCAGGCTACCCAAGGAACCATCTTGCTCCAATGCAATTAATCCCCCCCCCACACTTGCTCTGGCACAAGAGACCTTTTCCAGACCTCAATAAAATTGTTTAAAAAAAAGAAATAAATAAATTAATCCGAGCAGATAACAAGAAGCCTTGGCAATGGCTAAAACAGGAAAATTGAAGATACTTTTATCGGTCTATCCCAGGGGTAGGCAACCTTGGCTCTTTTATGACTCGTGGACTTCAACTCCCAGAATTCCTGAGTCAGCCATGCTGAGGGGAAAGGGAGAGGTTTCCAAGCTGAGCCATGCTGGCTCAGGAATTCTGGGAGTTGAAGTCCACGAGTCATAAAAGAGCCAAGGTTGCCTACCCCTGGTCTATCCCATATCCTTGGAAAGGACTCCAGTGCCAATTCCAGTCTATAAACATCTGGCTGATCGTGCAACCAAGCAAATAATAAATACCCCCAGAGGCAAACACAAGCAAAATTGCCTAATCGTAAGATCTGCAGCTTGACTTTATAGATCGATCATTTACTTTCAGTAAAAGTTGGCCTCTTACGATAACTAATATCACATAGAAGTATTAACACATGGTGTGAGTATAGGGTTTCCTACCTGAGCAGGGAGTTAGACGAGAAGACCTCCAAGGTCCCTTTTAACTCTTTTAATTCTGTTAACACTGGACTTCCTTGATTCATTTCCAATACGCTTCCTTTTATTCCCCCCTTGGTTCAATGCTTCCTTTTTAAAATAAATTGTGAACGCTGCCAAGTGAGTCATTGTTTCTTAAATACTTGGCAGCGTTCAATCCTGAGCATTCTATCTGCTCAGTCCTGGAGCCTTTTTTCTTTTTCTTTTTTTGGAAATTCCAGCCTTGGAATTAAGAGTCGACTTGAGATACTGAAAACAAAACGGACCCGAAATTGAAAGCGGTGGGGGGGGGGGAAGACTCTTCCAAATATGGACAAGGAAGTAGTGACTCAATCTCCTTCAGATGTTTTCATACAGTAACAACTGAACGTGCTGTAGGGAAGATTTGTGCAAATTCATGCCTGATTCTTACTCGGGTACTCTTTCGAAGAACGTGACAACAAAGCAGGAGAAGAAGGTGGCATGCCAAGGAAGAATTTGAAATACCCTGGAAACACGATCGTGGTTCTCTGAAATATTACTGAAGCACAGCTTAGCCCTAACCAGCTGTGACCCCTGAACTGCTTCCTACATCCAAAGCTGTAAATTGAGCCCATTCTTTAGGTTGCCCCCACTCAAAAACTGGCTGGACTCCAGATGTTTTTCATATAACATAGAGTAGACTATACTAAGAAAATTGGTAATAATAAATAATATAAACATGCTGGCAATCCTCGACTTAACGATTACAATTGAGCCCAAACTCACATTTGTTAAGTGAGTTTCGCTCCATTGTATGACCTTTCTGGCCACAGTTGTTAAGTGAATCACTGCAGGTGTTAAATTAGTAACATGGTTGTAACGTGAATCCGGCCTCCCCCATTGACTTTGCTTGTCAAAAGGTCACAAAAGGGGGTCACGTAACGCGGGACACTGCCACCATCATAAATAAGAGTCAGTTCTCCCAAGTATCTGAATTTTGATCACATGACCATGGAGCTGCTGAAATGGTCGTAAGCGTGAAAAATGGTCATAAGTCACTTTTTTCAGTGTCATTGTAACTTCGGTCACTAAATGAAACGTCGTAAGTCGAGGACTGCTTATACTGCAAAACTTTTAAAGGTATTGAATTCTCAAAGGCCCCATGAAGCAGTTCAAGTTTCAGTCAGTTCAGTACAATCATGGGTGATCAAGGTCCACGTCTAGTGAAGACTGTTCCATAAAATAGTTAAAATAACCCAAAAATATTATCCCACCTCATAAAAAAATGGGGAACTACTAGCAATTTCCCCTCGAAGATCACTTCAAGTTGGTCAGCCTTGGTGTCATTGTTGTTTATAAATATTTATTTAATGGCACACTGTGATATTCTTCTTTTTTGATCCAACCAACCTAGAACCTAGAACCAACTTAACAATGAAGGAGAAATTTCCTGGCAATTAATCAATCAGTGGAACAGCTTGGCTTCAGAAGTTGTGGGTGCTCCAATACTGGAGGTCCTCAAGAAGAGATTGGACACCCACTTGTCTGGAATGGTATAGGGTCGAGCAGGGGGTTAGACTAGAAGATCTCTAAGGTCCCTTCCAACTCTGTAATTCTGTATTCTGTTCTGGATCAGAAGTAACAGGTGGAAGATCATTAGAGACCCAAATTGAAACTTCCTCCAGAAGCTGTGGGTGCTCCAACAGTGGAGGTTTTTAAGAAAAGATTGGGCAACCTTTTGTCTGGAATGTTTTAGGAGCTCCTGCTCAAGCAGGGGGTTAGACTAGAAGACCTCCAAGGTCCCTTCCAACTCTTGTTATTCTGTTATTCTTCCTATTTCTCTGCTATAAGAGCTTCTGGAGCTGCAGGAGGCTCCAGCTTAAAAAAATGGGCTTGGTTTCCTCATATTCCAGCCTCACCTGAGTGAACCCACAATCCATTGTAAATCTTTTCTTCTTTCATTGTAAGTCCGTCAGAACTTTGAACAGTTGCTAAGTGACCGGTTGTTAAGTCAAAGACTACCTGTAGTCTAGGCCAGGGGTAGGCAACCTTGGCTCTTTTATGACTCGTGGACTTCAACTCCCAGAATTCCTGAGCCAGCGTGGCTGGCTCAGGAATTCTGGGAGTTGAAGTCCACGAGTCATAAAAGAGCCAAGGTTGCCTACCCCTGGTCTAGGCTGTAATCTGATTTTAGAAATACAGGTAATGCTCAACTTACAACCATTCTCCTTAGTGACCGTTCGAAGTTACAACAGCACTGAAAAATGTGACTGACGACCATTGCAGCATCCCCCTGGCCACATGAACAGAATTCGAGCACTTGGCAACTGGCTTATTATTTATGACGGTTGCGCTGTCCCAGGGTCACGTGATCAGCATTTGTAACCTTCCCACTGGCTTCCGACAAACAAAGGCAATGGGGGAAGCCAGGTTTGCTTAATGACCACACAATTCATTTAACAATTGCAGTGATTTGCTTAACTGCGGCCAAAAGGTCATAAAATTAACATAACTCACTTACGAGTACTGGCTCAAGGTTGACTCAGACTCCAAGGTCGGTAAAATGTGGACCCAGATTGTTGGGGACTATAGGCTGACTCTGTAAACTGCTTAGAGAGGCCTGTAAAAGGCCCTATGAAGTGGTATATAAGTGTTATTGCGATAGATAGATGAGAGAGAGAGAGAGAGAGAGATTGATTATAGATAGATAGATAGATAGATAGATAGATAGATAGATAGATAGATAGATAGATAGATAGATAGATGACAGACAGACACAGACAGAGATAGATAGATAGACAGACAGACAGATATAGAGCCATGGAGACGCAGTGGTTAGAATGCAGTATTGCAGGCTAATTCTGCCGACTGCCAGGAGTTCGATCTTGACGGGGCTCAAGGTTGACTCGGCCTCCCGTCCTTCCGAGGTTGGTAAAATGAGAACCCAGATTGTTGGGGGGCAAGATGCTGACTGTAAAGCGCTGTGAAACAGTACATAAGTGCTATTGCTGTTGTTTTGCTTAACAACAGAAACTTTGGACTCTGTTGTAGTCATAAGTTGAGGACTACCTGTAAATTATTCTGTTGCTTTCCTGCTTGTAGGATTACTATGGAATCACATTCCCTGCTCCTGCGAACCTGACCAGCCGAGACGGAGCCCTTGCTAACAACCCTTACTCAGGTGAGGCAATGTACAGGTATGGCTGTGGACCTCCGGTGTCCATGCCAGGCTGTCTGTTGCTTAACTGTTGCATTGCGATGGCTACCATGGTAGAAGTCCATCCCTTCCTGTGCCTTTTCCATCAACCCCAAGAAGACCAAAAACTTCAGGGTCATATTGATGTCATCTCCAGGGCTCTTTGCTCCCCTGGAGAAAAAACTCATCCTCACCGAGACTGTTACTGTAAAAGTGGAAGCATGTCCAGATCAGGGTGTGAATTAGGAACAAATTGGGATGCTATTTCGTATTCTCTTCACTCACTCAGGGAATGAATGGAGTGTATCTCCTTTTACATTACATCTCACATGTAATCCCTGTGCTTTGACCAGCAGACTTCTAGAAAACACAAGGTTTTCCATCATCTGGACTATCTTAACTCCTCTTGTGGTTTTGTTCTACACACACTTTCTGTTGAACCTTCCAGAGTGCAGAGCAGGGGTGTCCAACCTTAGTGAACTTTTAAGACTTGTGGACTTCAACTCCCAGCATGGTTGGCTGGGGAATTCTGGGAGCTAAAGTCCATAGGTCTTAAAAGTTGCCAAGTTTGGAGACCCCTGTTCTAAATGCTCACAGATGTGATAAATAACACAAAGCACAGAATTGTGAAAAAGTGGTTTGGTGTACTGGTGGAAGACTTGAAACAGCATGGCGGGCTGGGGAATTCTGGGAGTTGAAGTCCACAAGTCTTAAAATTGCCAAGATTGCACACCCCTGGTATAGAGCCTCAGCAGAGTAGGCAGGAACCAACATTGGGCAACTGAGATAAATGGGGACAAGTTTCTTTGGACAGTCCCAAGTATCACAGGCAGGACCAACCAGCCATCAGAAGGCACCTGGTGGGTCCAGTAATGAAAACAGTAGAGTTTAATAGTCCTTTTAAATAAGATTGTGTCTCAAAAATCAACCTGTTCAATCATCCCAAAGAGGAATCACCATAGTCTTAACATCCTGACCCACTTTTTTGTTATTTCCTTCTTCCTGTCTAGGTGATATCACAAAATTTGGCCGTGGAGATTCAGCTTCACCTGCGCCCGTAACCACCCTTGCCCAGGCTCAGCAGAACCAGACGCAAGCCCACCACACGGCTCAACAACCCTTCCTCAACCCCACGTTGCCACCTGGGTACAGCTACACTGGCTTGCCATATTACGCCGGGGTGCCAGGAGTTCCCAGTGCTTTCCAGTATGGCCCCGCCATGTTTGTAAGTCTCAGGTTCCGAACTGTTGTTGGGCATTGGCTGAGATTCTCCCATAACTGTTGCATCTGAGGGGTCTTTGGTGTGTTCCGAGCTTGGTTGTTTCCTTGCAGACGTTTCGTTACACCACTAGTGAACATCATCAGAGTTAGAAGGGAGTGGGTTTGCAGAGGAGGAGGCTGTAGGGTCCTGAGTGCTTTCTGAATTTGATTGTTTTTTTGCAGATGTTTTATTACCCAGCTAGGGAACATCATCAGTGCTAGAAGGGAGTGGGGTTTGGCTTCCGGTTCGCGGCGCTGGCGGACGAGCGGGGCGATCGCTCTCTCCGCCATCTGGTTTTCTCCCGCCGGGGGACCCTGAAAAGGGTCGAAAGTCGCCCTGGAGGGGCGACGAGCGTGAAGAGGACCTCCGAGTGATCGCGGAAGGGCGGCAGCCCTCCCGTTTCATCCGGGGCAGCTCTTCGAACCGATGGGGAAAAGATCGGCCATCAACATGGCCCATCACTAAGCCGCTACCAGCCGAGGCCAAAATTACTACCAAGCACCTTGAAAGCACCACGGAGGAATTGGGTGAGACCTTCCCTTGTTTGTACCCTAAGTATCTTCCTGCAAAAAACTTCTTGAAATTTCTTCCCCTTGTAAGGAGAGAGGGAAGGGAACGTTTTCCTCCCACCCTCTAAAATGGCGGCGTCAGACTACCTAGGGGAAATAAAGCTTTGAAAAGAATAAATAATTGGACTTGCATCTGCTTGATATCTGGGGACCCAAAAAGTTCCTACTCTCACGGGGACTTGCTATTCTATTTACTTGTAAAAAAAATGAAAAAGAACTTAAATTGGATAAAAACCTAGCCTGGATTTGAGAAAGACTTTAAATGCTATCGGGGACATCTTGTGGCAAAACCTGGTACAGTAAGTGAATATTTGACAAAGAGACCTGCTCATAGCCCAGATTTGTCCTTGGTATTATCTAAAAGAGATTAAAAGCTGTGAGAACAGCTGGGCAATGAAATTGGCCTTTAGGAACTGTGGAGGTGAACACTTACTGACTCTTGTCTAATAAATAGCCTTCACTAAAGGACCATCTATAACCATGTCAGAAATGGAGGACTACCAACAACAAATTTCGGCTAACTATAAACTTATACTTGAAAAAATTATTAAAGCCACCGAGATCATTAAATCTAGATTGAAAGACAAAGGCGCCAGCTTAAATCTACAAAGCGAAACCCTGATTGCAACTAAAGAACTTACAATCCAAAAAACAACAGAAGCGGAAGAAACTTAACACCAAGACGGAGGACCTTAAAGATCAACAAGTACAACCTACTGAAAATCTAGACAATCAAAAAACAATTATAAAACTGGACATGACCCTCTACACAAGCCAGAAGAATCCTGAGGAAGAAGAAGACCAGATCGAACTGAAGACAATTATATTAGAGCAAATATGGGGAAATGGGCCACCAGGGCGACAACTTAATGATTATAAATGGGCTAGTTCTCTTAGAAAATTGACAACTAGATGGTCTCCCCTGATTCAAGTAACATGTACAAGAATGAAGGGAGATCTATCTGATGAATTAAAACCATTGGTATGGAAGCCTGGTTGGCATAAAAAGAAAGCTAGAGTTAGACTGAAAGAAGGGGGTCCTTGGGTCCACTACAGAGGATCCTAAATTGCTAACTATTGGGCTAAAGGGAGATTCTGAGATAGTGGGAAATTTGATTATTAGATTAAAATAGTTGGGAAATAGTAAAAACAAGGGATTAATTTGTTTAATACTGAGAATTTAGAATTATATGGGAAATGAAAATTAACCATTAGTAAATAGGTTTGAGTTATTGTTTAGCCCAGGTAACACAGAGATTAAAGGATACTCTATTATTAAGGTGATGATGTATTGGGGCGAGAAATAGAAAATGTTTATGAAATAAAACTAGAATATTTTTAAGTAAGTAATATGTGCATTCTAGATATTATAGTTTTTATGTACTGAGATAAAGGAAATTTGGGCTACCCGAAACTTAAATACTTTTGGATATTAAAGGTTAAATTGGAGTATTGTAATTAAAAACTCAACATTAGGTAAAACTTAAAAACAGGACATGGATATGTAGAACTAAAAAAAATGTACTGATAAATGTGACAATGAAGTTTTAACTGAGTTTGACACAATTAGAAATTTACTAACTTTTAATATGATGTAGCAAATGTTAAGGGACGCAAAGAAGAAATATCTGATGATGTAACCTGAGATATGTACTAAAGATTCTGTTATTAAACTTTTACTAACCCAATCACCACGTTGCTTTCCAAATATTTGGAGGTAAAACTGGAAAACCAATAAAACTTATATTTAAAAAAAAAAGGGAGTGGGGTTTGCAGGGAGGAGGAGGAGGAAAAGAAGAGGACTGTGGGGTTCTTGGTATTCTCTGAGCTTGGTTGTTTTTCTTGCAGATGTTTCATGACCCAACTGGAGAACATCATCAGAGCTAGAAGAGGGTTTGCAGAGTGGAAGAGAAGGGGAGGATGGGGAGGAGGATGACTGTGGGGTTCTTGGGGTTGTCTTAAGCTTGGTTGTTTTTCTTGCCGACATTTTGTTACCAAACAAGGGAACAACTCCACTCCTAGCACTGATGATATTACCTAGTTGTGTCATGAAATGCCTGCAAGGAAACGACCAAGCCCAGAGAGCCCCAAAGACTTGACATTCAACCCTGAGATACAGATATTCTCCTCTAGTCAGTGTTGCACCTGAAGCACATGGATTCTTGAAGGATCTCTTGGGTTGCTTTGTGAGCGTGGAGTGAGGAAAATTGGCACCCTAATGGCGGTGTGACTCAAGAAAGGCAACTTAACCGGAAGTCTGTGAAGAGTCATGCCACACAATTCTCTTTTGGGATAGTCTTATGTGAGTGGACCACCATTCCAGAGAATAAAAACCAGAAAGTACCATTACAATTTACTCTTTATAGTTTAGGGTTGAAGTGTGGTGTCCTTGGTGCTTTCTGAGCCTGGTGGTTTTCTTGCGGATGTTTCATTACCATACTAGGTGACACCATCAGTGCTGGAAGCCCCACTCCCACTGACAGAGCAAGCCCCTTACATGTAAACAGAGAGCAAACGCCCACTCCCTTCTAGCAATGATGATGTTCCCTAGCTGGGTAATGAGACGTCTGCAAAGAAACAACCAAGCTCCGAGAACACCAAGGACCCCACAGTTTTCCTCCTCCTCCTCCTCCTCCTCCTCCTCCTCCTCCTCCTCCTCCTCTCCAGAACCCGCCACTCCCTTCTAGACTGATGATGTTCCCTAGTTGCGTAGCGAAAAGCCTGCAAAGAAACAACCAAGCTCAAAGAGACTCAGGTACCCTACAGAAACAGGAAGTGCTGCTGTGGGCAGGCAGAAAGTTGTGGGCAACTTTCTCATTCATGCCCCTTTGCCAAGGGAACTACTTAACCTGTACTCTATAATCCCCTGCATAACACCTGGGCATACCAAGAGTACATCACCCTTTTCTTCACATCTAAACAATGGGATTGTTCTCAAAGACCAGCTAGTCCCTGATTCCTCTGTGGGTCCTGCAGGTTGACCAAAGACCCGCCTTTCTTGAGCACTGCACGCGTGGAGGCTTAGTTGACCCTCCAGGTTAACTGGAGGTGAGATAGATTGAGGGGGGGGGGGGCCTTGCAGGATCTTGACAAGCTCACTGTCATGGTTCCGACAGATGAAACTCTTCCAAAGAACTTTGGAGGCATTGTTTACCTAAAGAATCTTTTATTCGAGTAGCATAAATAATATCGGCACTTACATAATCGAAGCCAAAAACTGAATTCCCCTCCCCTGGGCACCTAGTATCAAAGCACAATTCCCTCCTCCAATTAACAGTCATAAATCACATTCCCCAATTAGCTTGAAGCGCGGGCTTCCTCTCCAGTTCTCCAGCCCACCAATTCTTTTATCAGCTCTGGGCTCAATAACCTTGATTCTCACGCTAGGTTTAGTGTTGTTATGTCTAGCTGGACTCTCATTCACATCCTTCCCCCTCCCAGCATCATCTAACTCTAAAAGCGAAAGGGAAAAAGATGGCTACATTTCCATCTGTTGTCAATGCAAAACATCCAATGTTAGCAGTGTTGACACTCACCTTCTTTCCCATTAAAATTTGCAAAGTGTTTCCACGTGGCGGAATCCAGCCTTGTGAACTTAGACTTACGACCGTCGAAGCACCCCCAGGGTCACGTGATCAAAATTCAGATGCTCAGCAGCTGACTCATACTTACGACGGTCGCAGTATCCCGGGGTCACACGATCCCCTTTTGCGACCTTCTAACAAGCAACGGGGAAGCCAGAGTCACTTAACAGCCGTTTCATTAACTTAATAACCGCAGTGATTCACTTAACAACTGTGGCAAGGAAGGTCGTAAAATGGGGCAAAAGGGACCTGACAACTCTCTTGCTTAGCAATGGAAATTTTGAGCTGAGTTGTGTTGTAAGTCGAGGACTGCTTGTGCTTGATGTGCAGTTTTTGTGGTGTCTCCATCACTAGCTTCTTAGCTGTGTGTCTTGAGTATCTTGGCAATACCGGTGACACACACACACACATGATTGTGTTCTTCAAATGCTGATCCAAGGTGCTTTCTTTCCCAAAATGCAACTGGGTTTTCTTGGGGTTTTTTTCCTTGAAAATATGCTTCTCATCCAAGACGTTTCTTCAGTTCCTTTGAAGAACTGAAGAAGCTTCTTGGAGGAGAAAGGGAAACGTTTTCAAAAGGAAAAGAAAACCCACGGAAGTCCAGTTGCCCTTTGGGGGGAAAAGCACCTTTGGGGCAACCAGGAGAATCTCCGTAGACCTATCTCAAGTGCTGACCTTTCTCTCTCTACCTTCCTCAGGTCCCTCCAGCCTCGGCCAAGCAGCACAGCGTGACCTTGAACGCCGCCTCCACGCCCTTCCAGCAGGCCGGCAGCTACGGCCAGCACGGTTATGGAGCAGGTGAGGACTCTGCCAGGCGGTGGCAGGTGCCGGGGGGCGGGGGGATGTCTCCATATTTGGGCAGGAAGACCATTGCAAACCCAAAGGTGCTTTTTCAGGAGGCAACTGGACTTGCCTTGTTTTTCTTTGAAGACGTTTCGCTTCTCGTCCAAGAAGCTTCTTCAGCTCTGACTGGATGGTGGGGGAATGGAAGGATTGATGCTCCTTGCAGACAGCTGGTCCTTTGTGCTCTTCTAGAGAGTCGTTGAGGTTTGTCTGTCTCCTCAGGGTCACCTGCGCAGTGCAAATGGGCCTGGAGCCTTCTTGGCTGCAGGATGTTTTCTGCCCTGGGTCTCTTCACTGTTGAAGGCAGTGGTTTCTGGAAATCCGTTCACGCTCCCAGAGATTACGGGAACCATTTGCGCTTCAGTTTGAGAGGGAGACGACACAGACTCATCCCCAACAGCCTGCGCCTGTCTTCACCAGGGAAGGGACCCAGGGCAGAAAAACATCCTGCAGCCAAGAAGGCTCCACACCCATTTGCACCACTCAGGTGACCTTGCAATTGACAGTACAAAACATAGGGTCCAGTTTACTTACTCTCTCTAGTGTGAATTCTCATTTGAGATCCCCATGTGTGCCTTTAGTGTATGCCCTTTTTGTGATTTTCAGTTTACTTTCGTTTACTTTCTTCCATGCTTAGTTTTCAAGATGGGTATAAAGATAATAATAATAGCTATGATCATTTGTACCCAAGGAATGCTAATTTTGGACACTCGTCTACCCTTCCTGGCTGCTCTGCTTGGTGCATAATTGCAATTGGGACAGCGGCCATGAAAGTAGTCTCTCTCCTTCCTCCCCTCAGGTTACGATGACCTCACCCAGGGGACGGCGGCTGGAGACTACAGCAAAGGGCCCTACGCTGCCGCCTCCCAAGCACAAAACAAGTCATCTGGCAGTGGAGCAGGGAAAGGTAATTGGGGGCGCTCTTTTTTTAACAGAGGAGAAGATTCGTAGCTCAGGGTTGGACTGTGGGGTCCTTGGCGCTCTCTGAGCTTGGCGGTTTTCTTGCAGACGTTTTATGCCCTGACTAGGTAACCTCATCAGTGCTAGAAGGGAGGGGGGTTTGCGGAGTGGAGGAAGAGGAGGAGGAGGGGGAGGAGGAGGAGGACAACCGTGGGGTCCTTGGTGCTCTCTGAGCTTGGAGGTTTTCTTGCAGACATTTCATGTCCCAACTAGGTAACCTCATCAGTGCTAGAAGGAGCAGGGTTTTTCATGGAGAGGGAGGAGGACTATGGGGTCCTTAGTACTCTCTGAACTTGCCTGTTTTCTTCAAAACATTTCATGACCTAACTAGGTAAGCTCATCAGTGCTAGAAGGGAGAGGGGCTTGTCCTTGGTTTATACATAAGTGGCTTGCCTTGCCAGCGTTGGTGGGAAGCGTTCTCGCTACCCAATCAAGGAACTTCCAACTCGGATAAGCAATAAATCAGCAAAGAACAACCCAATCAAGGCAACCAGCAAGACCACTCCCACCAGCACCGACAAGGCAGGCCATTTGTAGATAAACAGAGAGCAACATCCCCCTCTTCCTTTCCAGCACTGAGGATGCTACCTGGTTGGCTCTGAGATTTGACAGCCCCTGTCCTGATGGCGTTCTGGAGGGCATTGGGGGCCCAGCTGTTCTCCCTGGCTTTCAACTGACTGCCTTGGGCCTCTTGTTTTACATCATAGTTTGAGAGTTATTTTGCTTTTATGCTGTTGTGTGGGACCTAAGTCAAATAAAATATAATAGATAATAAAATAAACAGCAGGTAACTGCAAATACAGACTTCTACTGGTATGGAGAGAATGGCCATAATTTAAGAACTGGGATTCAGCCCCATTGTAGTTGGTTTGGTTCATTGGTTCGTTCGTTCATTCATTCATTCATTTACTCACTCACTCACTCACTCACTCACTCACTCACTTTCTATAGATTTTAGTGCTCTGTGGACAAAAAAAAGGAAGGGTAACAATTGCAGGAATAATGCATTTAAAATTCCAGTTTGTTCTCGTCGGAAGAAAAAGAATGCAATTTGTTTTCTTAAGGCATAAAGGGAGCATCAACTCTGCTGCACTCCGTGACCCATGTGGCTCTTCCCCTAGAAGGGAAGCAGCACTTGGAGCATGTCAGAATACTTAAGGTCCAAAGGACATGACTGCTCATCTTTCTTCGAAGTTGTGCAGTCATAGGAAGTGTCCTTGCCCACTGGCTGTTTGTGTAGCTGACACAACTCTCTGTCTCTGTCTCTCACACTTTGTCCCCAGGTGTTTCTGTGAGCTCAAGTAACACAGGTGTGCCTGACATTAGTGGTTCTGTCTACAACAAAGGTCAGGTGAGTTCAGCACCTTCGTGTCCGGATTGATTTCGTGTTCGGCTTCAGCATCAGGGATGGTCCCAAGGAGACGGTGGCCCAAAACATCAAGACGGCAGCTACAGAGCAACATGACTGAAGCTCCACCTGCATTTTATTTGCATCCTTGCAGTCGTCATCTTCATGTTTTGGACCACACCCTGTCCTGGTGGCATTTTAACATCTCACCTCACTCTCTTAAAGGGTTTGTAAGCCAAGAACCAGGTGGTGATCTGTCCTTCCCTGCCCTGGAAATGTGATGACCCAGGTCGCCTAAGTAGAGGCAGACCTCGGTAGGATCCTTCATTGCTTGTTAAATTCCACCACAAACAGCCCTACAACACCCGATAAGGCTCCACCCCACACTACCCTGAAGGCAGCCACCCACAGTCCCACAAACTAAAGCTAGTAAGCAACAGACCAATTTGCAAAGGCAGAGTCCAAAGACAAAGGTGCAAGGTCCGGGTTCAAGGTCCAGAGGGCAAGTCAAGTCCATGAGGCAAAGACAACCGAAGGCGCAAGGCACAGGCAGAAACCCAAGTCAAGGCTGAGTTTTTCCAAGGCCGGGGGAGTGTAAGCCAAAGCAATGACACTGACATCCCCTAAACTCCGCTGAAGATGTTACCCAGCTTGATAACGAAACGTTCGGAAACCGACCCACAAGCTCGGAGAACGAACCTCCACCCTCATCCTCCCTCCGAGCTACAGATATTCACCACTGTTGTTCCTGACAGAGACAAACTCCCCCCTCTTCTCCTTAAGTCAACCCAGGCCGGGTCTTCCTTGTGAGGAGGGGCCGGGTGGCCTCCTCTCCAGCAGCCTTGCAGACCTCCTTTGAGCTTGCCTCCACTCTACTCTCCGTGCCCTCAGATCACGTGGGGGAGGCAGCTGTCCCTCATCAGAGGGGATCTGCTGCCTCTCAGCACCACTGCCTGCCTGCAGCTGATCCTCCCCCATGTCAGTGAGAGTAGGCAGCTCTCCATCTGGTGGACCACTTCCCCCAATGCCTGAGGGGCCTGGGGCAGCATCGTCCTCAGCCCCTGGCCTCTCCAAACAGGGCAAGGGAGACGTGTCAACCCTGTCAGATGGTCCCAGTTCTTCTTCTTCTTCTTCTTCTTCTTCTTCTTCTTCTTCTTCTTCTTCTTCTTCTTCTTCTTCTTCTTCTTCTTCTTCTTCTTCTTCTTCTTCTTCTTCTTCTTCTTCTTCTTCTTCTTTCTTCCTCTTTCTTCTTTTCTTCTTCTTCTTCTTCTTCTTCTTCTTCTTCTTCTTCTTCTTCTTCTTCTTCTTCTTCTTCTTCTTCTTTCTTCTTTCTTCTCTTCTTCTTCTTCTTCTTCTTCTTCTTCTTCCTTCTTCTTCTTCTTCTTCTTCTCTTCTTCTCTTCTTCTTCTCCTTCTCCTCCTCCTCCTCCTCCTCCTCCTCCTCCTCCTCCTCCTCCTCCCTCCTCCTCACCACCACCACGTTCCGATGGGGCCATGACAGGAGACCTCTGAGTAGCCCTTCTCTCCAGCCTGCAGGAATTAATACTCCACTGCTTCTATAACATCAGTTTTCTTACATACAGATAGACACTGCCAAATTTGCTTCATTTTATAAACTTTGCCACAGTTGTTAAGTGGAATCAGTGCAGTTATTAAATACGTAAGTCAATCTGGCTTCCCCATTGATTTTGCTTGCCAGGAGGTGATAAAAGGGGAGCACGTGACCCCGGGACACAGCAACCGTCATAAATCTGGGCCAGTTGCCAAGCCTCTGAATTTTGATCACGTGACCACGGGGGGGGGGGCTGCAACAGTCATAAAGGTGTAAAACGGCCATAAGTCGCTTTTTCCAGTGCAGTTACAACTTCCAAGGTCACTAAACGGAACAGTTATAAGTTGAGGACTAGCTCAACTTACGTATAAATATAAATATATGTCTTAAATATTCATATAAATACTCAGCAAGCGGCAGGGACCACAAAGCCTTGAAATTAGTCAATCAGGTAAAACTGTAACCAACATCCTAGTGCAGTGATGGCGAACCTTTTAGACACCGAGTGCCCCAAAACCGCCCCATCCCGCCCCACCCATTCCACCCCGCCGCGCCTGCCCGCAGGGCCACCTACCACCTCCACGGCCCGCCGCAGATCGCCCAGGAGGCCCTACAGCACCATGGCAGCCACGCCCTCCACCCGCGCCCTGCAGCATCATCTGGGTACGACGGGGCGCGAGGGTGGCGTCTTGTCCCTGTTGCCTGGATGACATGTCCTTGGCTGTGCTGCTCTGCGCGGGCCGCGCCCAGGGGCGACTCTCCTCCGGGGGGGGCTGCTGGTGAGAAGGGGGCCACGGGGAGGCGGGGCTGGGGCAACGATGCGCGTGCCCACAGAGAGGTCTCTTGAGTGTCGCCTCTGGCACGCCTGCCATAGGTTCGCCACCACTGTCCTAGTGGGCTTTTTTCACCCAGCCCAAACTGTGAACGAAGTCAGCATCAGGCACCTTCTTGGGTGGGTTTCCTTGGGAGAAAAATTGTCCCGCTCTTCATCCCCCGTCTGGCTTTCAGATGGACAGAGGACCCTTCTCTACCTCCGCTGCACCCCAGTTCTATGAACCTCTGGCTTTTTAAAGGGTGCACGATTCAGTTCTCACTCCAGTTTCTTCTTCTTTTTTCCAGATTTTTGACAAGCAGGGATTCCACGCCGGGACCCCGCCCCCGTTCAACCTGCCCCCCGCCCTCGGTTCCACAGGGCCCCTGAACCCGGGGGGCGCTCCTGGCTACGCTCCGGCGCCCTTCCTCCATATCTTGCCTGCGCACCAACAACCACATTCCCAGGTGCTGCACCATCATCTTCAACAGGACGGGCAGGTGAGTGGCTGGATCCCTCTCGGTTGCCTGTAGTTGGGGACTTTTCTAACCCTGGTTTTCTTTCTGGTCAAATGGGTGATTTCAACATAGGAAGATAAAGGGATCGAATGACAGGATTTGAGAGGGGGTCTGCTGCCACCTCTAGCTTGCTTGTGTTTCGCTGCTCTGTGGGACAGACTGCCGTGAACTGTGGGGAAGGGGAATGAAGGGGGGAATGCTCGGGGAAGCGAAAGTAAGTTCTGTATCTCCTCGAGAGGCTGCCTCAAGGTCACCCAGCTGGAAGAAGGAAGGGGCTGCATACGTGTGGTCTTAAAGTGGCAGCATCAACTTCTCGTCATCTTGGATGAGAAGCAAAACATTTTCAAAGGAAAAAAAAACAAAACCCAAGAGCGAGCAATTGCCTTTTGGAAAAAGCACTTTTCAGACCTCCTACAAAGTGCCTAACATGCTGTAATCAACCTGGGGGGATCACGGGAAAGAGGAAGACATTGTAAGAGAGAGAGAGCATCAGACCAGGGGCAGTCGAGGAACACGTGGACCCAACAAATTTCATATACTGTTTTTATGCCTTTTAATATTGGATTTATAAGCCGCCCAGAGGAGATGGGTGCTCCCTTAAATAAATCATAAATAAAACCTTTCCCTCCGTTTCTCTGAAGGGTGGATCTGCCCAGCGCAACCAGCCAACTGTCCTGCAGCAGAAGTCTCAGGCTACAAAAAACACCTATGGGACATCTCCGTACTGGACGAACTAAGCTCTGGCGCAGAGGAAAGGAAGGGAGACAGTCTGGGGTAACTCAGGCTCCCACCCTCCACGGGAGACCATCAACTGTGGAGGGAAGAGACGCCCTCCCCTCTTCCTGGGAGAGTTCAGCTCAGACACCCGGTGGGAAGAATTGGCAGCCACTCCCCTTCTTTGTGATCCTTCCTGATTTGCTGTTTTATGTAAAATATTTATGTATGTATTTGTAAATGTAGTAGAGCCTAACGGGGGGGTTCCTGCATGTTTCCGATGACTGTTTTTATTTTCTTCCTGATAGGGAGGACTAAGCAGATCAGCTCCCCCTCTCAGGCCCTCTGGCAGCTTCTTTCTCTTTTTGTATAGTTTGGAGGATTTTAGTGATTGTCCAAAGGACAAGAGTGTGCCACTTTTTAAAATATACAGTATACATATACATATATATATTGGACCCTGGAAGCCTTTTCTGACTTTAAAAATAATACTTCGCTCAGGCAAGCAGTCAGAGACTCAAGAAGGACGGGAGTTCTTTCCTGTTCCTTGTTTTATTTTAAAATAATAATAATAATAATAATAATTTTGGCTTTTTCCGAAGGGCCCTGGTTCGTTTGGCCCCATTCCTGCCTGCCAGACGGAAGGCTGACGTCGTGGGCAGCCTACTTATAAATTGCAATGTTGCACTTTTCTTGGGACAATTAAGAAATAAGCTAAGGGTTATTGGTCTCCCTTCACTCCCATCTTCCAGTTTTGTTTTCGGTAGCCAGAGCTTGGACTGTCAGCTTCTCCCCAAATGGTGTCTGCCGATTCTGAGCTCCCTGTCCTTGACCAGGGCACCCTCCTGTCACGTTCTTCCTTCCTCTTGAAAGGGGCCCTAAGACTGAAGGGCGTGGATGGCAGAAAACTCCCCCTCGCCATAATGAAGGTTTCAGAAATTTCATTTATGTTTTAGCCCAAACCCTCCTCTAATAAAGTTCTAAGCATATCAACAGTGTTTGCGGTCTCCGTTTTCCAACTGGATTCGGTTGGTAGTTTGGTAACTGACCTCTCTTAAGACCATCCAACTCGGCAGCAGCTCTAAGGAGCCCCATGTGCCACTGCCAAAGGTAGAAGCTAACTTTTTTCTTCTTTTTTGGAGAGGTCTCTTTGGCGGGTCTCAGAAGGTTCATCTTGCTCATCTTGGGTGGATGGAGTTAGGGAAGGAGTTAATGCACAGGGATTGTTTGCTTGGGAAGACAGATTTATCAGTTTACCACTGATATAGGGAACTTTCGGTGCTTCCAGACAAGAAGGTCTAGCACCAAGTGCCTCCAGAAATGGTAGAAGATAATTTCTGTGGATTGTTGGCAATTCAAGAAACAACAACTACTACTACTACTGTCATGTTGGGAGTGCCAAAGTGTCGAAAGGATTTCAACGGTGACATCACCGTTGCCTGGTGGGCTCCCAGTTGGGGTCTCCTTTCATGTCCCCATTAATTTGCCCACCAAAGTGGTACCCATTTATCTACTCGCAGTTGTCTGCTTTCAAATTGCTGGGTCGGCAGGAGCTGGAGCAAGTGACGGGAGCTCACCCTGTCCCGTGGCAGCCACCGGGTTTTGCACGTGAGCCTGCCAATTGTCAGCCCAGGGTCTTAACCTCACGAGCCTCCGCACCCTTCCACTTAAGAAGCAGCAGATCAGTTCTGGGACTTGGCCTGGTTATCCGAAAGTCACATTTTGCTCGTGAGGCTTTTCAAGTAATGGACTGCAACAACAGACAGAGGGAATTAACCTACAAAGGCCGATGAATCCTCTGGACTATTACTGTCTTTTAGAAACCACTAGGGTTGCAAAAGAGGCGGTTGGGATTTGGAGCAGCATAGTTGCTCCAGATCTGAGAAAATGGGGAGTTATCAGATTGATTCTGGAGGGGATCGGCTTCTTTCTCATAAGCAACCTATGGAGCATCCTGAATTTCCTTCCACAGCCATCCAGTGTCCTCTTTGTCTGCTTTCCTTGCCAGGAGCCACCGACATGGCAAATGTTTATCTTCATGCCAAGCTATATAATGTCATAAACTCAAAAAGCACCAGACTGTAACTGCTTCACTCGTTCCCTTTTGCCATTTTTGGCTATTGCTTTGTTTGACTTTGCTAGTGTAGCGGGACTGGCCAAAAGGCTTTGCAGGAGCCTGACTGGAGGGAGGAAAGGGCAAGGCTCGAGTAGCTGCGGCCGGTTTGGGCACGGCGAGCGTGGACCACGGGGAAGGAAAGAAAAGGGGAAGGAGAAGGGATGGGGTGGTTGTTGATGCCGGGGAGAGACCAGGTGAAGCAAAAGAGGAGTTTGGGGTTTTTATGCGTTCCCCCTAGAGGGATAGGGAGAGAGAGCGAGTGGAGTGGAGTTTTACCACTTTCCTCCGCAGAGGGAATATTCCGAGTGAAGGGAAGAGTGAGAGTGAGAAGAGGGAAAGTTTGCTGGGGTTTCAAACTTAGGTTTTAACTAGAAGGGAAAGGGGAGGGGGGATTTCGGATAGAGAGGCCTGGGACGACGAGTGCCGACAAAAGAGAAGGAGACGCTGGTTGCTACTGCATCGGAGACCAGCGGCCATCCGCACTTTGGTTATTATTACTTGTGCAAGCTGAAGACATTGTGGAGAGTTGCCCTCGTGGGGCGAGCTATTGCCGTGGGGCGCTGACTATCTTCGCTAGTGCTTCCTGGAACCGAAGGGGTTTCCCGTCTCCCTTCTTCGCTTTCCAAGCGACTGCTGCAAGTCATCGATTACTGTCCCCACGACTGCCAGGGGGCTGATAAACACTTGTCGCACACTGACTGCCACGGCTAAGGGGCAGCCATTGTTCCTGCAAACTCTGCTGACGACAAGAACCTGCCTCCCCTCCACTTCGCGTGAGCTCCCACTAAAAGGGGACATTCCACCAACGCCTTGAAAGCATGGCTGCTGGGCGCAATAGAAGAGAAGAGAGGGGGCTAGGAGGGCCTGGGCTCTGGCAGCCCTTGAGGGGGTAATGCTACATGTGGGGGCTCGTCCGGGATTCCCTGCTTGGCCCCTCTGCATTTAGTAAGGGGGGGCTGTTGGTCTCTCGCGGAGATATGAGCCAGGTAAACAAAATGGACCCCAACGCGGTTATTAGGTGGTGCGAAGAGCAGAATAGTGAAGTAAGGATGAGCGTAGTAATTGAAGTTCCTGGTGATGTTTGGTCAGAAGAGCGAATTTTACAGATATTGAGGGTCCTTGTTCCGGATCAGAGGGAGTATGTGATAGATACGAGGGTAGATCGGGATTCCCCCCCTTTTTATGCATTGCTGGAATGGAAGAAGAGTATTCCGGAGTGCTTTCAGGTTGAGAATCTGCAATTGACAGAAGATATTAGAGCAAGGGTGATTCTTCAGATTGTGTGGGGCGCACCCTCGACCAAACTATTAGGCCAGAAGAAAGAGAAACGTGCTTCCTTACCCACGGGGACAACAGAAGCAGGGTTTACTCAGGCTGGGGGAAGTCTGGCTTCCATCCAAACCCTGACGGGGGGGCTATTGCATAGGGGCTGGATATAGGCAATTACGTACTTTCTCGGGGATGCAACCGGTGCCAGAAGGGGAGGAGGAGCAGTTCGTCCCGGATGCCTCCAGGGGTGGAGAGCTGCGGGAGGATGGCGCCGGCGAGATTGCCGAGCCTAAAGTACAGAGGCCAAGGCGGGTGATACATCCGGTGAAGAGATTTAACATACGATGCTCCGGGTCACAGCATAGTGTGTGTGATGCCCACTGCGAGATAGAGGTTGACTCGCCCCTGGACAATATAGATGCTCAGTAGAAAACCTGCTATTCTTTGGGGGACCAAAGAAACTTTTTAGGTGGGGGGAGTGTGTAGCGGGACCGGCCAAAAGGCTTTGCGGGAGCCTGAGGGGGTAACGCTACACTAGCAACGATTGGGATCGGCTGATGTGGTCCAACTTAAATTTCTTTTCAACTACAGTAGTTTTCAACTAGACATGCAAGGAAAAATACTGACGTTGAGCCTATGGCTAGAAGCTGTGAAACCTACAATATCGGTCAAAAAGCTAGCAGGAGCTTTCAGTGATAATCGTTCCAGTTTAAAACTGCAAACCCTTTTTAAACTGATGGTTATCTTAGGAATGACGATCCTGTGTCTTGGCTGCCATTTTCACTGAGTAGGTTAACAATAAGAGTTGGAAGGGACATTGGAGATCTTCTAGTCCAACCCCCTGCTCAGGCAGGAAACCCTATACCATTTCAGACAAATGGCTGTCCAATCTCTTCTTAAAAACTTAAGTGTTGGAGCACCAACAACTTCTGGAGGCAAGCTATTCCACTGATTGTTCTCACGGTCAGGAAATTAGTTAGTTCCAGGTTGCTTCTCTCCTTGATTAGTTTCCATCCATTGCTTCTTGTCCTTTGAAGAATAGGGTGACCCCCCTCTTCTTTGTGGCAGCCCCTCAAATATTGGAAGACTTCCAATAGACCTGTGGTGGCACAGTGGTTAGAATGCGGTATTGCAGGCTAACTCTGCTCACTTGTCAGGAGTTCGATCCTGACCGGCTCAAGGTTGACTCATCCTTCCAGCCTTCCGAGGTCGATAAAATGAGGACCCAGATTGTTGGGGGCAACAGGCTGACTCTGTAAACTGCTTAGAGAGGGGCTGCAAAGCACTATGAAGCGGTATCTTAAGTGCCATTTGGTATATCATCCCTAGTCCTTCATTAAACTAGACATACTCAATTCCAGCAATCCTTATGTTTTAGCCTCGTCCTGTAATCATCTTTGTTGCTCTTCTCTGCACTCTTTTTAAAGTCTTTCTAGAGCAGGGGTGTCAAACTGCCGGTCCATGGGCCGGACGCATCACGCGGAAGCCGCGCCCACCCCATTGCCGGCAATGGCAAAACTGTCCCCATACGTTGAGTGACATCACGTGATGTCGCGAGTTTGACATGTCTGTTGTAGAGTATGTTTTTTTCTTCTGATGTTGCCCTCCCTTCACATCTGACCCATCGCTTGAATATTCTGGCCTGTGACTCTACTGCAAAGAAATTGAGGTAAATAAAAAGTAACCTGGAAGCCATGGACCCATTTCGCTATCATGGCCAAATAAAATAAGCAGACATGATTAAACGTGGCCCCGCAGGTCACATCATCCAGCCAAGCTACGGAGACCAGGAAATTCAGGGCTAAATGCTATTGTAAAGTTTGGAAGAAAAAAAAACACCTCCCTGAAGAATTCCCCTCCCCCCCCCGATTTGAAAACTGATTAATTTGTAAATTAAACCAGAAACCCAACATGGATGTGTCCTACATTTGGGTGCTGAACTCAAGGAGGGTGTCTCTGGTGCCTAAAAGATCTTTGCTTTTAATTCTATTCATGGAATGTTTAACTTATTTGCTTAAATATCCCATGTTTTGAATTCTCATAGTACAATAAACCCAATTGGACATGCTGGGCTTGTAGGATACTGAGATGGAGGTAAGGCCTTGACTTACAACCATTTGCTTGATGATCATTCTAAATTACAACTACAATTAAGGCCAACATTTCTGTTGCTAAGCGAGACAGCTATTAAATGAGCCCCCCCCCCCCGGTCTTTCTTGCTAGAGTTGTTAAGTGAATCATTGCAGCTGTTTGTCACACGGTTAAGTGACTCTGGCTTGCCCATTGACTTGGCTTGTTGGGTTGCAAAAGGGGATCACATGACCATCATAAATATGAGCCAGTTGGCAAGTGTTTGAATTTTGATCACGTGACCGTGGGGATGCTGTAACGGTCATAAGTGTGAAAAACAGTCATAAGCCACTTTTATCAGTGCCGTTGTAACTTCGAATGATTATTAAACGAAGGGTTGTTAAGTCGAGGACTACCTCCAAGTAGTGCCCACAAACCTTTTGCAACCAGCTTAATAAAGCACGTGGGGCCAAGGATCTTCCTTTGCAGCTCGGGATGTAGGTCCAACCAGCAGCCTTCAGACTCGGGCTAATTGCTCTTTGGTCGGCAATATTTCCATGCCGGTTAAGACTAAAGGGGGCGAATGCAGAGCGAATGGCTGAAAAGGTCTGAGCTTGCCCCACTCACGGCCAAGAGTCAGCAATTATTATTTTCTTGGGGAGAGCCCTTAAAATCACAAAAGCTGGTTAAAAGGCTGATAAAACACCACAGGAGACATTCAAAGTTGTGAGGGTGTGTGTGTGCAGGAAGAGAATTAATCAAGCCTTTTGCATGTGCGTGTATGTTTGTATACAGATAGATGATATAGGTAGACAGATGACAGATAAACATAGATGATATACAGACAGACATAGATGATATATAGATGATATAGACATGATATATAGACAGATCATATAGACAGATATAGATGAGATAGATCACAGATTAGAGATGATAGACAGAGATGATAGAGACAAGACTACAAAACTGATTTTTTTGACCTGTAGCCACGCCTCTCCCCACTTAAGAGAAGCTCAGCAATCAGCTAGAACCAGAGCCGATCTCCCTGAAGGAGAACGTTAAAACGTCCACGGGCAAACTGCCCTGCAAGCAAAGCCTGCATGAATCCACAAACAGCTCCTCCGTTTGTGCAGTTTGTGGTGGTTCCCACGCAACCAAGATATTTGCAATGCAGACCCCCGAGAACTGAGGGAACCCAGTAGGCGTATCGGTAACAAGAGCCTCGCACAGCTGGAGACAGCAACGTCTTGGGAGAACCTTTACAGCCAGCAAACCAAACGTGGCTTTTGAACATGCGACGAGAAGAGCGATAACTGTATTCCACATTTTATTAGTAGACAGGTGTGCAGAAAAAACCAAAACTAAATTACCAAAAGGAGAGACAACACAAAAGAAAGGAGGAGAAAAAACAAAACCGGCGTTTGTTAACCTGGTCTAATAAGGGCATTGAACCAACCAAAGGGGTAGAAGAGAACGAAAGAAGAAATACCTAGAATTTCAGGGCTGAAAAATTTACCCAGAGAATTCTAGTGTGCTCCTTGCTGGTTTCAGAATGGGTTAGGAACTGCATTTGATTTTATTTCATGTTCCTTTTCAAATCAGAAAAATGTAAACGCAGACAAAGGTAGGAGAGAGAGAGAGAGAGAGAGAGAGAGAGAGAACCAGGCTACCGATGGCTCAAGTAAACATTTGTCCTCAATCTCTTGAAGCTGCATTTCAGTCGGTCGGTTGGATCCTGAACGGGAAACCAGCAAGTTGCTAAGCCAGAGCGGAACATCTGCCTGCTGAATGGGAGGAGAAACAGCCCTGGCTGGCTGGCTGGCGGGATGGGGTTCCCCTTCCCTGCCCCCCTAAAAAAGTAGCCCAAGGGAAGGACAAATAATGCATCTCGCACACCACCAAGCTTCAGCATACAAGTCACTGGAGAGAATACAGTGAACACGGTCAAAATACAAGGAAAGACAGCTGAAAGACGCAGCATCCTCACTGCAAGCCCAGCCAAGGACACCAATGCAGGACCCAGCACGGACAGAGACCCCCCCTCCCTCCTCCTGGAGAACCCCATTCAAAGACTGACATTTGGGGGTGCCTGTTGCAACAGCTCCCATTCTCCACTCGTGCACTTTTCAGAGTAAACAAGACTTTTTAGGAGTTCCTCTCGCAGGAGGGAATGGAAAAAAAAAAAAAGATTGTCCAAAGCTGGGCTCTTTGCAACCAAACGTTACGCATTTTGATTGTTCTGTCCACCATCGTCGCTTCTTCTCATCCGTTTCTTTTTTCTTCTTTTTCCCCCCCCAAATGGGGCGACCATCCGAACAGCCCTCCTTATCCAACAGGGGGACCCACCCAGAGTTCCCCCTCTTTTCCACCAGGGGGCCGGAAGCAAAATTGAAGGGCTCAGGTTGTTCCAAGGAAGGTCGCAAGCAAGCATCTCTGGTTCTGAAGCTCCATCCAACCTCAGAAGATCCCAATTGCAGCTCTGGGTCGAAGGAGGCCCTTCCCAGCTAGGATCCCGAGACTGCCCCGAGGACCAGGCTCAGAAATCGGGTGGAGGAAATGCAAAGCCAGCGTTTGAAGGAGAAACACACAATTCCTTGATGGGTGTCTTGTCCCCATCTTACCATTTCCTGCATTTGATGGATGGGAAAGGGTGGTGGTGTCTAACACGGGGGTACCCTGCAAATAGTCATCTAGCCTTTGCTGATTTCCCTTGAGACGGTCACTGTTGAAATGATTTTGAACCTCCTGCCCTCATCCTCAAAGCACTTAAAAGTCTTCTTTTGGGGAACCCTTCAATCCAGGCAGTTGGTCCTGATGGACCTCCTACAGCATCAGGCCCAGCACTCAGAAAGGAATACAAGCGGCACACCCCAAAGACTGCCTGCCGGTTCCCCATTTCTAAACCCCGATGGCTCTTCTGGAATTTGCCACCTGCAATCCTCAACTTTGTTTCCTTTAAGACAAGTTGACGAATCCAGCTATTTTTTTTTCCCCTCCAGCATTTGTGTGGTCTCCAAGCTGGGCAACTTTTAAGACTTGTGGACTTCAACTCCCAGAATTCTGGGAGTTGAAGTCCACAAGTCTTAAAAGTTACCCAACTTGGGAGAGCCCTGGTCTAAGAAATGCTTTGGGGCAACTGCCCTCTACCTATCCAGCCCTAGGGATGCTCGCTTCTTCCACAGAAGGACCCCTCTGTTGCAGGGGACCCTTTGCGAACCTCCCGATGCAGAAAGCCGCTGGATCTCCCGAAGAGAAGCCACGTTCCAGATCTCATTCTGACCTCGTCTTACGACGCTGCTCGCTCTCTGCCATCGGGGGAAAAAGAGGCAGCCGCTCCCTTGATGCATCCTTTGCAACTCGGGACAGGAAACGGTGCAGTGTTTCGAAGTGTTTATTGGAAGATTCATATCACAAGACAACTGCCCCCCCAATCCCCGCTCTCCCCCCCCCGGACGGTCCCCCCCCGCCTCGATCTGCCGTGGAGCTTTCGGCCCTCCCTGCCAAAAGCTGCTAATCCCACCCACCTCTCATCCCGACGTGAAATTGGAATAACCGGGGGGGGGGGCATTTTCAACCACCAGTTCAAAAACACAGAAGCTTCGCGCCCTCCGCTCGCCGCCTTGGGGAAAGAGAGGGGGGTGGGAGGGAAATATAACAAAAAAAGGAGAGAAAAAAACAACCAGCAACAGCAGCACCACGAGGCTAAACAAGTGCGCACAGAAGGAGCAGCAAAGAAGCCTCCGGAAGGAAGCGGGGGGGCTCTACACAGCTCGCGGGGAGCATTTTCCCCCTCCTCCACCGTCTCCGCCGGGCGTTAAAATACATCCAAACCTCTTGATGAAAGATTGGGTTTAATTCGAGAACCTAAACACAGAGCAAGCCTGTTTTGCTGTGCTGTGAACTCTCCAGAAGAGGGAGAGGGAGGGAGAGAGGGAGGGAGAGCAGGGGGAGGGTACTGTCTTTTTTAAAAAAAAAAAGGGGGGGGAGGGAAGCGGAGGGAATCAAAAACACAGTGATGGGACGGGAGAGGAGGTGCGATCCAAGATCATCCGCGCAGGTCTTTCTCGCTAGGGAGGCCAAAGAACCAGGAAGTTTGGGGGGGGGGGAGAACCAAATCGAGACTCCGTACGAGAAGAGAAAGCAGGAAACGCACGTTTTGCACGGGGTCTTCTTTCCCCCCCCTGCCCCCCCTTGTAGGTATATATCTCTTTTTCTTCTTCTTCTTCTTCTTTTTTTGCTGAACGGTCATTGGATTTACTGCTGCGCCCTCCCCCCCCTGGCAAAACCGGCGGGGCAGTACGATACGGGGTGGTATTGGGGGGCGCGGGGCGGAAGGGGGGGCCAGAGGGGACAGGTCACGACTCCTCGTTGCCGGAATCATCGTCGTCGTAACAATCGGCGTCTTCCTCCTCCTCCTCCTCGTCCTCGTCGTCAATGTCGTCGTCGTACAGGTCGTCATAAAGCAAGTCGGAGCTGCTGTCGTTGGAAGGCACTTTAGTTTTGATGCAGTACTCGGCCAGCGTGGTGGGCACCTTCACACCGTCCTTCTCCGCTTCCGCCTTGGTGGCCTGTACTTGTTTCCTGCAAGGGAGGGGGACGGCAGGGGGAAGTTAGGGGAGGTCAGCCTCCTCACCAGCCCACCCCGATGCCCACCCCCTCTGCCTTTGACACGTTGTACCCAAATCTCCCTTGCCCCACGAATGCAAGCCTCTTAGACCCTTAGACTCTTCCCCACATCCATCCATCCCTCCATCCCGGGTCCTAGCAAATGAGCAACAGCCACAGCGCTTAGACTTATATGCTGCTTCTTAGGGCCTTTAACAACCCCTCTCTAAGCGGTTAACAGTCAGCATCTTGCCCCCAGCAATCTAGATCCTCATTTTACCGACTTTGGAAGGATAGAAGGCTGAGTCAAGCTTGAGCTGCTCAGAATCGAACTGTTGGCAGTCGGCAGAATTAAAATACTGCATTCTAACCTCTGTACCACCAGGACTCTCTCTCTCTCTCTCTCTCTCTATCTATCTATCTATCTATCTATCTATCTATCTATCTATCTATCTATCTATCTATCTGTCTGTCTGTCTGTCTGTCTGTCTGTCTCTATCCATCCATCCATCCATCCATCCATGCCTCTTTTCATATCTATCTATCTATCCATCCATCCATCCATCCATCCATCCATCCATCCATCCATCCATCCATCCATCCATCTATCTATCTATCTATCATTACTCTCTCTCTCTCTCTAATCATTTATCTATCTATAACAATAGCAATAGCACTTACAGTAGTGGCCAAAATTGTGGAAACCTTTTGGGAAAAGTGTATTTTTGAGGTTTGATGGCTAATAACACCACTTTTTTTTTTTTGGAGTAGTACCATAAAATTATATATATCAATGGAAAGATAATTTAATCAAGAATGTAATGCAACATAGTTTGTTCAATTATCTGTATTGTATTCTATGAAAAGTTATAGCCAAATAACCAGAAAAAGGAAGCACAACTTGCTTAGGTTGATCTCAGGTAGCTTTCCTTCATCCGATTGTAGCCAATGAGCATGAGTGTTTAGAGAGCCAATCGGGTGTCATCTTGTTTTGGCAATGAGCCAATCAAATCACAGTAGGATTCAGTATTGAAGCTGAGAGGAGGACATTTGTCAGTGTGTTATGTGATCGCTATCAAGCTGGTTGGGTTTTTTCTTTCATTTAGTGAGCTTGTAAAACGTAATAAAATTAAAGTAATGGTGCAAAGAGCTGACTGGTTGCCCAGAAAACGATGTAAAATAGTATTATTAAGTGAACAAGGCTACAGTTATAAAAGAAATTAGAAGAAAAATTGGTGAAAACTTAACCAAAGGTGGCATTTCTACTGTAGACTTTTCCCAAAAGGTTTCCACAATTTTGGCCACTACTGTAGGCTTATATACCATTTCACAGTGATTTACAGCCCTCTCTAAGCGGTTTAGAGTCAGCATCTGGCCCCCAACAGTCTGGGTCCTCCTTTTACCAACCTTGGAAGGTTAGAAGTCTGAGTCAACCCCCTAAGCCGGTCAGGATCGAACTCCTGGCAGTCGGCAGAATCCTCCAAGCCATGCTTTGGTCCAACTGGCCAAATGCTGAAGGGAGCTGGACCATAGTGGCTGTGCCTGGCAGCCTTTAGTGCCCCAGGATCAGGAGAGCTGACCTCTTTGGACTGAGGGGTGGGGTCACTATCGCCAAGGACAGAGGTCAAGAAACTCAGAGGACAAGATTAGGGTTTCTTCTCTCCCCCCCCCCCCGAGATATTTATCTTCCTCCAGAAGAAAGTATTTGTAGGTCAGGGCTGGACTGTGGGGTCCTTGGTGCTCTCTGAGCTTGGTTGTTTTCTTGCAGACGTTTCATTACCGAACTAGGTAACATCATCAGTGCCAAAGGAAGTGGGGTTTGGGAAGAGGAGGAGGAAGACTGTGGGGTCCTTGGTGCCCTCTTGAGCTTGGTGGTTTTCCTGCAGACGTTTCACGACCCAAAGTAAGTAACGTCATCAACGGTAGAAGCCCCCCTCCCTTCTAGCACTGGTGATGTTAGCTAGTTGGGTCATGAAACGTCTGCAAGGGAACCACCAAGCTCAGAGAGCACCAAGGACCCGTCAGATCAAAAGGGCTTCTCTTCTCCATCAGCTGCTGCCTTCTTGGACTTACCGGATGATTTCCGCGTATTCTTTGTCTTTCCCTTTGCTGTCTCTCCATTTCCTGAACATAACGGAGGCGTCCACGTTTGCCGGAGAGAATGTGTTGGGCTCATTAAGCAAGGAGATTACACTCAGTAGGATAGTCCTGGAGAAAGCGAGAGGAGGAGAAACTGAAGTCAGAGCTCAGCCCACACAGCAGAATAACAGAGTTGGAAGGGACCTTGGAGGTCATCTAGTCCAACCCCCTGCTCAAGAAGGAGGTTCTATACCATCCCAGACAAATGGTTGTCCAATCCCTTCTTAAAAACCTCCAGTGATGGAGAACTCATAACTTTTGAAGGCGTTTCACTGGTTAATTGTTCTCACTGTCAGGAAATTTCTCCTTAATTCCAGGTTGCTTCTCTCCTTGATTAGTTTCCAACCGTTGCTTCTTGTCCTGCCCTCAGGTGCTTTGGAGAATAGGGGGACACCCCCGTCTTCTTTGTGGCAGCCCCTCAGATACTGGAAGACTGCTATCATATCACCCCTGGCCCTTCTTTTCATTAAACTAGACATACCCAATTCCAGCAACCGTTTCTTATATGTTTTAGCCTCCAGCCCCATAATCATCTTTGTTGCTCTTCTCTGCACTCTTTCTAGAGTCTCAACATCTTTTTTACATCGTGGTGACCAAAACTGGATGCAGTATTCCAAGTATGGCCTTACCAAGGCCTTGTAAAGCGGTATTAACCCTTCTCGTGATCTTGATTCTATCCCTCTGTTAATGCAGCCTAGCACTGTGTTGTCTTGTTTGGCAGCTGCAGAACACGGCTGGCTCCTATTTAAGGGATTGTCCACTAGGACTCTTGAGATCCCTCTCACAGTTACTACTATTGAGCAAGGTACCACCTATACAAGGGGTAGGCAACCTTGGCTCTTTTATGACTCGTGGACTTCAACTCCCAGAATCCCTGAGCCAGCCATGCTGAGGGGAAAGGGAGAGGTTTCCAAGCTGAGCCACGCTGGCTCAGGAATTCTGGCAGTTGAAGTCCACGAGTCATAAAAGAGCCAAAGTTGCCTACCCCTGACCTATACTATACCTGTGCATTTGGTTTTCCTTGCCTAAACGCAGAACCTTAATTCTTCTCACCACTAAACTGCATTTTGTTGGATAATAGGGGAATTTGTCCTGCATCCAAGACTGTGCAGTTGCATTTTCGGCTTGGGGGGGCATTGGGGGCAGAGACTTTTTGCCCCATTCTGTCTTGTTTTTCCTAGATCTGTCCTGAAGGAAGAAGTCCTGGGAAGATGGGCATTTATCGCTTGCTATCCAAGCTGTCTTTTGGAGGGAAGAATCCTTGAAAAGGGTCATATTTGGAGGGGGGGCTTCATTATTCTCCCCCTCCGTTTATTATTTTTCTTAAAGACAGGTAGTCCTCAACTTACAACAGTTCATTTAGTGACCGAAGCTACGACGACACTGGAAAAAGTGACTTAGGACCATTTTTCATGCTTACGACCGTGGCAGCATCCCCGTGGTCACGTGATCAAAACTCAGACGCTTGGCAACTGATTCACATTTATGACTGTTTCAATGTCCCGGAAGTCACGTGATCACATTTCGCAACCTTCTGACGAGCAAAGTCAGTGGGAGGAAGCCCGATTCATTTAACAACCTGGCTACTAACTTATCAACCACGGCAATTCACTTAGCAACTGTGGCAACCAAACATTCGCCACCACTGGCCAAAGTGAACTTCAAAGATGATTTGGATTATTTTTTTGAATGGCAGGTTAGAGGCTATAAACATGGGGGTGAGGTGGAGGGGGGCCTCCCTGGACCCTAGAAGTAGTCCTCGCCTTACAACAGTTCATCTAGCGACCGTCCAAAGTTACAACGGCACTGAAAAAAAGTGACGTAGGACCATTTTCTGCACGTACAACCCTCGGAAGCATCCCCACGGTCATGTGATCAAACTTTGGGTGCTTGGCAACTGACCCACATTTATGATGGTTGCAGTGTCCCGGGGTTGTGTGATCCCCTTTTGCGACCATCCGACAAGCAAAGTCAATGAGGGAAGTTAGATTCGCTTAACGATCGTGTGACTATCTTAACAAGTGCAGTGATTCACTTAATAACCGTGGCAAGAAAGGTTGCAAATTGGGGCAAAATTCACTGAACAACCGTCTCCCTTAGCAAATTTTGGGCTTCATTGTGGTTGTTAAGTCGAGGACTACCTGTACTCTGGTTGCGTAGAAAGGAATTCTCCGTCTCGGAGGGTCTTACCTGACATTCTGGGTTGGGTTCCACCGTTCCGATGGCAATTCTCCACTTTGAGGATCATCTACAGGTGGGTGAAGAATTGAAATACATACATCCCCATTCTACGAGAGGAAAAATGAGTGGGGTGGGGGGTTGAGGGGGGGCATGAAGAGAGACAACCAAGTTAAACTATGCAGCAAACAGACCACTCATAAAAATCCATAAAAATCCATCCCCCAGCTCTGCCTATTTCCTAAAGATCAAGTGTAAACCTCTTTCACTTCAAGCAAGACACACAGATTGCTACCCAATCTCTTTCTCTCTCTCTCTCTCTCTCTCTCTCTTCTCTCTCTCACACACACACACACACAAACTCAGTAGCTAAGGGCTGTAAATCCCAACACATCTGGGGCTTACAGTACTTTACAGAACTCAATGTGGCTTTTCGGTCTCAGTCAGAATGGAGCTGGAAGGGACCTTGGAGGTCTTCTAGTCCAACAACTCGTGGAGGCAAGTCGTTCTACTGGTTAATTGTCCTCACGGTTAGGAAGTTTCTCCTTAATTCCAGGTTGCTTCTCTTTGTAGCTGTATCCTCTATGGAGGCTTCTCTACCTTTACGTGACACTTAATTCTCTTTCTTCAACCCCAGCGTTATTAACACGCTAACCCTAGGTTTAATTTACTTCATTTACGCCAAATAATTCCACCAGGGGGAGTCAGAGCCCTCACCGAGAAGCCCCAGCTGCCAGCCCTGACTTAGAACTGGATCTCCTCCACAAGCAGATTCCCCAGATCCAAGGTAAACATCTCCCACTTCCTTTGGCCAACAGATCAGAAAGAGAGCCCTCTGCTATTATCCACGGGGGGGGGGGGGGGGAAGAAGCCGCTGGCTCCCTGGCTGGCAGTCTGGATTCTGGGTTTTGCTTTGACGTTTGCCAGCCTGCCTGCAGCAGAATTTAAAGAATATACCTCTGATTCTGCAGAACCAATCCTTTTTTAACTCTCAAGACCTGATCCCGGGGATGTTCTTTCTTTCTTTTTCTTTCTTTCTTTCTTTCTTTCTTTCTTTCTTTCTTTCTTTCTTTCTTTCTTTCTTTCTTTCTTTCTTTCTTTCTTTCTTTCTCTTTCTTTCTCTTTCTTTCTTTCTTTCTCTCTCTCTCTCTTTCTTTCCTTTCTTTCTCTTTCTTTCTCTCTCTCTCTTTCTTTCTTTTCTTTCTCTCTCTCTCTCTCTCTTTCTCCCTTTCTTTCCTCCCTCCCCTCCTCCCTCTCTCTTTTTCTTTTTTGGTACTAAAGCTATAGGAGTGTTTCAAAAGAGGACTGAGGCTCTTCTCCAAAGCACCAGAAGGCAAGACAAGAAACAATGGATGGAAACTGATCAAGGAGAGAAGCAACCTGGAATTAAGGAGAAACTTCCTAACAGTGAGGACAATCAAACAGTGGAACAGCCTGCCTCCAGAAGTTGTAGGTGCTCCATCACCGGAGGTTTTTAAGAAGAGGCTGGACAACCACCTGTCTAAAAGGGTATAGGTTCTCCTGCTTGAGCAGGGGGTTGGACTAGACCTCCTCCAAGGTCCCTTCCAGCTTCTATTCTATTCTGTTCTGTTCCGTTCCTGGGCCACAGCCCCATATCCCCTTGCTAGGATGAGAGTGTTCTCCTAAGAATAAGATTGCAGAAGCTGCTCCTTGGGCTGCAAAAGGCCCTTTCTGGATTTCTCCTTTCCAAATTTCTGGAGGAAGGTTGTGGAGATCCAGAGAGAGCCCTGCCAAAGGAGACTCCATCTCACTTGGTCTCCACTCATCCCTTTTTTAGGGAGGAAGGAGAGGAGCCAAGAACTGGGAGTCGCAAAGCAACAAGCATGCCCTGGAGTTGCAGCTTTGCAAAGAACGTTGGTGCTGCAAGGTGTTTTTTTTTAATGGCACACACTCCAGGCGCTCAGTCAACCTACCTCATAAATGTTCGGATGCCACATTTTGGTCAGAAATCTGAAGGTAGGTGGTGAATACGGGTAATCCATAGGAAATTTAATATGAGCCTGAAAGAGAGGAAGAGGGAGCATTTATTAAAACAGAAGTAGAAGAGAGTATTTGTCGCTCAGGGTTGGACTGTGGGGTCCCCTTGGTGCTCTCTGAGCTAGGCTGTTTTCTTGCAGACGTTTCATGACCCGACTGGATAACATCATCCATGCTGGAAGGGAGTGGGGCTTGCGGCGAGGAAGAGGAGGAGGAGGAGGTGGGATCCTTGTGACTTGGTGGTTTTCTTGTAGACATTTCATTATCCAACTAGATAACATATGTGGTAGAAGGGAGTGGGGTTTGTGGAGAGGAGGAGGAGGAGGAGGAGGAGGAGGAAAAGGATTGTGGGGTCCTTGGTGCTTCCTAAGCTTGGTTGTTTTCTTGCAGATGTTTTATGGCCCTACTAGGTAACATCCCCTGGACTGCAAGGCGTTCAAACCGGTCAGTCCTAGAGGAGATCAATCCCGACTGCTCTTTAGAAGGCCAGATCCTGAAGTTGAAACTCAAGTACTTTGGCCACCTAATGAGAAGGAAGGACTCATTGGAGAAAAGCCCAATGCTGGGAAAGATGGAGGGCAATAGAAGAAGGGGACGGCAGAGAATGAGGTGGCTGGATGGAGTCACTGAAGCAGGAGGCGTGAGCTTCAATGGACTCCAGAAGATGGCGGAGGACAGGAAGGCCTGGAGGAACGTTGTCCATGGGGTTGCGATGGGTCGGACACAACTTCGCAACTAACAACAACAAAGGTAACATCAGCACTAAGATTAATACCACACTAACAATCAAGCAGCAAACAATATCCCAATCAAGCAACTACCAACTCAGACAAACAAGCTCACAGTCAACAACAGCCTAAACAAGGCACCACCAAGAAGAAAGCAACACTCCCACCACCAACAGTGACAGGGCAAGCCACTAGTATATAAACAGAGAGCAAACCCCTCTCTCTTCTAGCCCTGATATTGTTACCTAGTTGGGTCATGAAACTTCTGCAAGAAAGCAACCAAGCTCAGAGGGCGCAGCAAAGACTCCCATTTATTAAACACCACTCTACAACTGAACAGATGGCTTTGCTTTTTCCCGCTTCTGAGCCAACACAAGGCTATGTTTCCACAATATACTTGACCTGCTAAGGGAATTCAACCTTTTCTCTGGGCTTGCACAATGCACCGACTCGCGTAAATCAAACAGCCTGGATGCCCACGAGAGCTAAGCCACAGAAGTCTCTCTGAAGCCCCCTTACATTGCATCAACGCAACTGCTGGTTTCGAGCAGAAGCTCCTAAGGATTCAGCAGAGAATTTTAGCAACCTTTCATGGGCTCCTAAAAATCAGCAGAAAAATACTTTTGGGAAAAGAATACAACACTTCTTAGCTTTGTAGATCAGGGGTCCTCAACCGTGGCGACTTTAAGACTTGGGGACTTCAACTCCCAGAATTCCTCAGCCAGCAAAGCTGGGAGTTGTAGTCCCCAAGTCTTAAAGTTGCCAAAATTGAGGACCCCTGTTGTAGATCATCCTGGGGATCAAGACAGATATGGGTGGAAAAGATGGATTACAAATCTGACGAAGTTCAGGCCTGAGCGGGTAGCATATAAATATTTTAAGCAAGTAAAACAGCTGAACTTGATCAGAAGGTTGGACATCTGGCGAGATGGGGAAACAGAGCTGACCATAATGGAACACGCATTAAAATACTGTATTTATTCCAAAGAAAGGCAAGTTTTTCCATTCCCCCAAACGACTGCAGCTATTAAAGTTAGTAAGGCAGTCCTTGACTTACGACCACAACTGCGCCCGGGATTTATGTCGTCGAGTGAGAAATTTGTCAAGGGAGTTGTGGCCCCATTGTACGACTTTCCTTGCCGCGCCCGTTAAACGAATCACTACAAGTTGTTAAATTAGTCGCAACGGTTGTCAAGTGTTGACTTTGCTTGTCAGAAGGTCGCAAAAAGGGGATCGCAATGAGCCTGGGACCCCTGTAAGTGTCATAAATATGTGCCGGTTGCCAAGCCTCTGAATTTTGTTGCGACGGTCGTAAGTGTGAAAAACGGTCATAAGTCACTTTTTTTCAAGTACCGTTGTAACTTCAGTCACTAAACAAATAGTTGTAATTCGAGGACCACCTGTAGTAAATATAATAATAATAATAATAAAGTTGGAAGGGACCATGGAGGTCATCTAGTCCAACCCCCTGCTCAGGCAGGAAACCCTATACCATTTCAGACAAATGGCTCTCCAGTCTCTTCTTAAAAACTTCCAGTGTTGGAGCATTCACCACTTCTGGAGGCAGGTTGTTCCACTGGTTAATTGTTCTCACTGTCAGGAACTTTCTCCTTAGTTCTAGGTTGCTTCTCTCCTTGATTAGTTTCCATCCGTTGCTTCTTGTCCTGCCTTCAGGCGCTTTGGAGAACAGCTTGACTCCCTCTTCTTTGGGGCAACCCCTGGGATATTGGAAGACTGCTATCATGTCCCCCCTCGTCCTTCTCTTCATTAAACTAGACATACCCAATTCCAGCAACCGTTCCTTACATGTTTTAGCCTCCAGTCCCCTGATCATCTTTGTTGCTCTTCTCTGTACTCTTTCTAGAGTCTCAACGTCTTTTTTACATCGTGGTGACCAAAACTGGATGCAGTATTCCAAGTGTGGCCTTACCAAGGCATTGTAAAGTGGTATTAATACTTCATGTGATATCTTGATTTTAATCATGGGGAGAGGTCATTATGGGCTCTGGACTGAGTTCGGCAATGTGCTGACCTCACAGGGAAGGCACAGAAACCTCAGGCACCGTCTCCGACAAAGTTCTGAGTCAGGCTTGACGTACGCTGGCTGCGAGAAATCTGGTTGAGAGGCCTTCTGGGAAAGATGCTCTCTCCATCAAAAGGAAATATTGTCATGTTCCCCCCAAAATAAGACCCAACTGGAAAATAAGCCCTAGCATGATTTTTTTCAGGATGCTCATAATAGAAGCCCTTCTTCTTCTTCTTGTGCCATATCCGTTATCGGATGCTGGCGATCCTGTTTTTATCAGCAGCCGCACGAAAAAGTGCTGCTGAGTTTTGTCCAAACCAGTCCCTTAGATTTTGAAGCCATGATGTTCTTCTTCTTCTGCCTGGACCTCGTTTGCCTTCCATCTTTCCCTGGAGGATTAAATGGAGTATGCCGTATTTTTCTGGGTGTCGCATCACATGTCGGAAATAGTCTAACTTTCGTTTTTTAATTGTTTTGATGATTTCCCTGGGCTTTCCCAGGCGGCTTATCACCTCCTCATTTCTGATCTTGTTAACCCAGCTTATACGTAACAGCCGCCTGTAAATCCACATTTCAAATGCTTCTAGTCTCTTTCAGGTGGCCTACCACCCCAAAAATAAGCCCCAGTTAAGATCGTCAGCCAGACGGATGCATTTAGTACCGTAGTTTCCCCGAAAATAAGACCTAACTGAAAAGTAAGCCCTAATGTGTCCTTTTGGAGCAAAAATGAATATAAGACCGGTTTTATTTTCGGGGAAACACGGTGTGTCGGTGTTCTCTAGCTCAGAGGTCCCCAACTTTTGGGGCACCAAGGACCGGTTCCGTGGAGAGAGGTTTTTCCGTGGACCGGAGGGGGCGTGGTTTTGTGTGCTGACTGCATCCTGTGGATGGGGCTTTGCTTGTTTGTGCGGACCGGTTGCTGGCATGCCGCAGCCGGGTACTGGTCCACGGACCGGGGGTTGGGGACCCCTGCTCTAGCTGAAATCCCAAATGATGACATTTGGCCTCTGGTGAGAGAGATAACAACAGGGGGCCCCCAGAAGACAACAGATTTTTCTCATGGTCAAGAAACAACATGCATAAATATATATTATATAAATTCCCTTCTCGCCCTTATTATGGGTGGTCTGTATCTTCCTTGGGAGTTTGAGGGTGCAGGTAGTCCTCGAATCACTGCCACGACTGAGCCCCAAATTGCTAAGTGAGACATTTGTTAAGTAAATGTCGTCCCATTTTACAACCCGTCTTGCCACCGTTGTTAAGTGAATCGCTGCATTTGTTAAGTTGGTGACGCGGTTTGTTCAGCGAACCTGGCTCCCCCGCTGACTTTGCTGGTCAGAAGGTCGCAAAAGGGGGATCACCTGACCCCGGGGACACTGCAACCGTCGTAAACGCGAGTCGGTTCCCAAGCATCTTAATTTTGATCACGTGACCGCGACGGTCGTGTGAAAAAACGGTCATAAGTCGCTTTTTTCTGGTGCCGTTGTAACTTTGAACGGTCCCTAAGCGATCTGTCGTAAGTCGAGGACTACTTGATTGGCGGGTACCTGTGTCTGTCTCTCTTGATCCGGAAATCCCACAGGATCTTAGATAAGATAAGATAACCTTTATTGTCATTTTTTTACTGTGGGCACAACGGCACACATCAAAAATGAAATTTTAGTTGCCCGCTCTCAAAGTGAAACACATACATGACACACACCTAAAACATGCTATATACAACATATGTATAGATATGTATCTTAGCTTGCTGATTCTCCAGAACCCATTTGTAGGGTCTCCCATCTATATACTTAGGAGGGTTTAGCCTCCTGTACACAACACACACACACACACACACCCCTTATCCACTATTTGCAACACTTAAGCCAGACTACTGTTCAATGGCTTTGACAGAGAGTTGTGACATGTCTAATTCCCCTGAATTCACAGCTAATGATCCTCTGCTGTTCAACTGGGATAAAATCCATCCATTTGGGATTTTCCTTCTATTCACTAGGGGGAAATTCCCCATTAATGAGAAACGGATATTCCTCAATTGCTTCCATGGCAACCGCTCAAAGCTTTGCTTTTTTTTTTCCTGCTTAGGTTCTAAGAAATGCACCAGGAATTTTCTCAAGCCTCTTCCAGCTTAAAACACAGGGGGTCCTCGACTCACAAGCCAGTTCATTTAGTGACCGTTCAAAGCTACAAGGGCACTGGGAAAAAAGTCACTTGTGACCGTTTGTCACACTTACGACCAACCGATGGTCACGTGATCAAAATTCAGACCCTGGGCGAACGATTTATATTTATGACGATTGCAGTGTCCTGGGGGTTATAGGATCCCTTCTTGTGAGCTTTTGACAAGCAAAGTCCATGGGGGAAGCCAGATGTGCTGAACATCTGTGGCAACTAAATTGGTAAAATGAGGGCAAAATTTCACTTAAAAACGAACTTTTCACTTAGCAACGTAAATTTTGGGCTCAATTGTGGCCGTTAATTCGAGGACCACCTGTACTTGGGTCAATACAAGGATTGGACCCAACAGACCTAAACCGAGTTTTCCAAAAGGAAAAAGGTCCAACTTTTCTAACTGGCCGGGAGGAAGCCACCACGCCGCCCCTCAGACACGTTGCCAGATACCGTACAATGAATATGAGCGACACTACAAAATTAAGATTACGTTCTAAAGCAGGTTTTGCTAGAGTCCCAGCATAAAGTTAAATGACTTGGTGAAACAAGGCCAGGACCACAGACAGAATCCATTCCTGGTTAAAAACAAAACAAAACAAAACCCCACCATTTTTGTCAAAATCCTATTGAGAACAAGCACAATCCACTCCTTAAAAGAACAGCATCTTCTATGTTCAGCCAATTCACGTTTGGCACCATAGAGAGGAGCTACGATCCGCTCGCATGGAGCTCTTTTTATTGTATTTCTATACAGAATAACAGGAGTTGGAAGGGACCTTGGAGGTCTTCTAGTCCAGGGCTTTTCAACCTTTTCACCGATTGTGCCACTTTTAGGATATGGCAATATTCGAGTACCACCTATCAAGGTGTCAAAAACTTGGTGACAAAAAAAAAAACCCCTGTTCAAAGTTGCAATTGCACTGAAATGACTTATGACCATTTTTCACACTTATGACCATTGCAGCAACAGGGTCATGTGATTTATATTTGGATGCTTGGCAACTGATTCATATTTATGATGGTCACAGTGTCCCAGGGTCATGTGATCCCCTTCTGCAACCTTTTGACAAGCAAAGTCAATGGCAGAGCTGCTGGTGGCCAAGTGCTAAGGCAGGACTTCCTTCCCTCCCTCCCTTCCCTGCCTCCCTTTTTCTCATTCCCATCTCCTTCTGAAGGAAGAATTTGAACCCCCCCATATTTTCCCTCTTCCATATATTGATCAAACAAAGAAAGGCCTCCAGAGACAGAAAAGACAAGCTGCTGAGTGAACTAGCTTAAAAAGGCACTTCCCCTTTAAGAATTAGCTACTGGCTAGAAAGGAAAGTAAGGAGCCCAGAAGAAAAAAAAATGTAAGTACTGGCTGCCGGCTAAGGCAGCCTCCCCAAATGGCTCCATTCATAAGTAAAATCTGCAGCTCCAGAGGACTCTCTCACTGTAAGTCCTTGCCTGTGCTGGCTCTTTCCCTCCCCCACTACACTTGGCTAGGCAGGGCTGCGTACCACCTGCCACTCATTAATGTACCACAAGTGGTACGCGTACCACAGGTTGAAAAGCCCTGTTCTAGTCCAACCCCTTGCTCAGGCAGGAAACCCTGATACCATTTCAGCCAAATGGCTGTCCAATCTCTTCTTAAAAGCCTCCAGTGCTGGAGCACCCACAACTTCTGGAGGCAAGGAGTTCCACTGATCGCTTGTTCTAACTGTTCTACACATCTTCCCATACAACTCCACTCGCTATTACAAAGCTTGGATGGAAGGGGAGTCTTTATCAAGGACCCACAAATTACATTTCAGTAAGGGGAGAGCACCCCAAAGAGCAGGTGGCCACACAGACCACCTCTTCATAATTAACCACCGGAGGGTCCTCTGCAACTCCTGGCCTGCTGAAGAGGGACCACTGGTGCTCTGAGAGATTGACGTGACGTTCTGTGGGGAGGGAATTACAGGTTAATCCTCAACCTACAACTTTTCGTTTAGCGACCAATTACAACGGCACTGAAAAAAATCAAAAATTCGGACCGTTTGTACACTTATGATCTTTGCAGCATCCCTGTGGTCACTGTACCTTCAGAGTATGTCCAGTGTCCCCCAATTCAGACGTTAAGGAGAAGTGGGAGCTTCTCTGTATGGTGTGAAGTTTAAAAATGTATCTCAAGACCAGGAATCTCCAAACCTGGCCACATTAAGACTTGTGGATTTCAACTCCCAGAATTCCCCAACCAGCCACACTGACTCTTGTTTCCCATTACTTCCAGCACCAATTGAAAACTGAGTGTCTGCAGCATATCAGAGGCACCCAGTGTTAAAAAATCTTGACAACAGCCACCACTGGCTTTGTATAATTGTTAAATAGCATCAGAGATAAAGTGTGTTCCTGCTACAAGACAGATTAACAGCCACCAATACAAATTTACGAGACCATCCCATTAAAAAAAAAAGTGGTCTCTCTACAACTCATAGGAACTGTTCAGGAGGATAGCATTTTACTGTTTTATGATTGTTTTATACTTGGTTTTATTGTGAGATGGATAGCCATATAAATCTTTGAAGAAAGAAAGAAGAAAGAAAGAAAGAAAGAAAGAAAGAAAGAAAGAAAGAAAGAAAGAAAGAAAGAAGGAAGGAGGAAGGAAGAAAAAAGGAAGGAAGAAAGAAAAAAGAAAGGAAGGAAGAAAAAAGGAGAAAGAAAAAACAAAGAAAAAAGAAAGGAAGGAAGGAAGAAAGAAAGAAAGAAAGAAAGAAGGAAAGAAAGAGAAAGAAAGAAAGAAAGAAAGAAAGAAAGAAAGAAAAAGGAAGGAAGGAGGAAGGAAGGGGAAAAAAAGAAAAAAGGAAGGAAGGAAGAAAAAAGGAAGGAGAAAGAAAAAAGGAAGGAGAAAGAAAGAAAGAAAGAAAGAAAGAAAGAAAGAAAGAAAGAAAGAAAGAAAGAAAGAAAGAAAGAAAGAAAGAAAGAAAGAAAGAAAACAAATGGTATCAAAAGTCACAGAGAAATCAAACGGGATCAACTTATAAAGATCATACATAAAGATACCTAAGATTCTCTCCTAAAACCAAAACCCAGATAAGAAAATTGTCAAAATAATCAGCACCCACCACAAATGCCAGCAACTGCAAAGATATCAACAGACAACTTTCTTATATTTACAGTGAAGGGAACTAGGTATGTCTAACCTAGTGAAGAGAAGGATTAGGGTGACATGGGAGCTGACTTCCAGTACTTAAGGGGCTGCCACGAAGAAGAGGGGGGGGGTCATCCTATTCTCCAAGGCACCTGAAGGCAGGACAAGACGCAACAGATGGAAACTAACCAAGGAGAGAAGCAATCTAAAACTAAGGAGAAACTTCCTAACAGTGAGAACAATTAACCAGCGGAACAGCTTGCCTCCAGAAGTCGTGGGTGCTCCATCACTGGAGGTTTTTAAGAAGAAATTGGGCAATGATTTGTCCAGGATGGGATGACAATTTAGTTTCAACTTGGTCAACTTATTTTCCAAAGCATCAAAAGGCAAGACAAGAAACAACGGATGGAAACTAATCTAGGAGAGAAGCAACCTAAGGAGAAACTTCCTAACAGTGAGGGCAATTAACCAGCGGAACGACTTGCCTTCAGAAGCTGTGGGTGCTCCATCACTGGAGGCTTTCAAGAAGAGACCTGGCAGCCAATTGTCTGAAATGGTACAGGGTTTCCTGCCTGAGCAGGGGGTTGGACTAGAAGACCTCCAAGGTCCCTTCCACCTCTATGATTCCTCAGATTTCAAGAACTAAGAAAATCCCACAGAATTAAAGACTCGATGGTGCTCCTTCCTTTTTCACTGAGGAAGGGCTAACTTGCAAGTTCCCCATCAGACAGAGGCCTCATACCAGTCGTGGTCCCTCTTTTGCCAGTGCAGGCACTGTATTGTCCTCCCCATTCTGTTGGGCTGGCTAAGAGCATGACAAACAGGAAGTCTCAGCAGAAACTCTGAATTGCTTCCCTGCCTGCTGAAATGGGGCAGGCTGATCACAGATCTCAAACCACTGAGATCCGGTGCAAGACCAATGCACTGTTTGCCTCTCCGGGAAGGTGGGAAGTTGAAGAGGATCACTAGGGATCTGGGAATACCTTGACGGCTCACCTGGCTTTTTTCCTCGGAGTAAGACAGGGGACTTTGGCTCCAGGTTTACCAGGTGCTCCAAACTTGCCTGGAACCAAAATAAAGGCAAGCCTTCCTCTAAAGCAGGGATCTCCAACCTTGGCCCCTTTTAAGACGTGTGGACTTCCAATTCCCAGAATTCCCCAGCCAGCTATGGAACCAAAACAAACGCTGTGCTATGCTGAGGAATCCTGGGAGTCGAAGTCCACAAGTCTGAAAGGGGCCAAGGTTGGATACCCCGGCTTTAGAGGAAGGCCCGCATTGGTTTGGATTCCACGGCTGGCTGAGGAATTCTGGGAGTTGAAGTCCACACGCCTTAAAGGTTGGACAGCCCTGCTCTAAAGCTTGAAACTGCCCTGGCCTGCAGCTCCAGGGCTGGGTGGAAGGGTTGGCTTCCTCAGGCTCACCAGAGTCCGGAGGCTATCGGAGCGTTGCACTAGGGGGAATGTCTTGTAAAAGCAGGGGCCCTGCCAAATTTGTCGGAGTGTTAGTTGAGTTGGCTAGGAACACAAACACAAGGCACGAACAGGCTTCAAGACGCATTCTCCGCCCAGTTAATTCCCTTCCAGAACAAACCTGACTGCCCTATTTGGACGGTTTCTGAAGAGCAAGCGAGAAAGCCCGCTGGGCTCCTTCGTGGCTCACAATCCAGCTGCTCCCTTGAGCCGTCCCGCGGCTACAGCCTTCCTGGCAGGGAAGGAAGGGAGGGTCCGTTTCAAAGCACTTCGGAGATCCACTCCTCTCCGGAGTGCGGTGCCAAATTTACTCAGATGAGAGAGAGAGAGGGAGAGAGCGAAAGAGAACTACAGGCAGTCCTGAACTTACGACCAAAACTGATCCCCTATTGCTAAGCAAGACAAAAAAAATGAGAGAGACAGAGAGAGACAGAGAGAGAGAGAGAGAGAGAGAAAATTATGACAGTCCTCAACTTACAACCAAAACTGAGCCCCCATTGCTAAGCAAGACAAAAAAAATGAGAGAGAGAGAGAGAGAGAGAGAGAGAGAGAGAAAATTATGGCAGTCCTCAACTTACAACCAAAACTGAGCCCCCATTGCTAAGCAAGACAAAAAAAATGAGAGAGAGAGAGAGAGAGAGAGAGAGAGAGAGAGAGAGAGAGAAAATTATGGCAGTCCTCAACTTACAACCAAAACTGAGCCCCCATTGCTAAGCAAGACAAAAAAAATGAGAGAGAGAGAGAGAGAGAGAGAGAGAGAAAATTATGGCGGTCCTCAACTTACAACCAAAATTGAGCCCCCGTTGCTAAAGCATGGCGGTCGTTAAGTGAGTTTTCCCCATTTTACGACCTTTCTTGCCACAGAGTTAAGTGAATCACTACAGTCGTTAAGTAAGAAACGTGGCTGTTAAGTGAATCTCTGCAGTTGTTAAATTAGTAACACGGTCATTAAGTGGAATCTGGCTTCCCCATTGACTTTCCTTCTCAGAAGGTCACAAAAGGGGAATCGCCTGATCCCAGGACCCTGTAACCGTCATAAATAGAAGACAGGAAAGGGCAACCGTCAGAAAAACATGCCGGTTGCCAGGCATCTGAATTTTGATCGCGGGGAGGCTGCGACGGTCGTAGGTGTGAAGAATGGTCCCATGTCACTCTTTTCAGGGCCCATGTAACTTTGAACCAGGGGGAGACAACCTTGACTCTTTTATGACTCATGGACTTCAACTCCCAGAATTCCTGAGCCAGCATGAGGGAAACTTTGGCCCCTTCATGACTTGTGGACTTCAACTCCCAGAATTCCTGAGCCAGCCATGCTGAGGGGAAAGGCAGAGGTTTTCAAGCTGAGCCATGCTGGCTCAGGAATTCTGGGAGTTGAAGTCCACGAGTCATAAAAGAGCCAAGGTTGCCTACCCCTGCTTTGAACTGTTCCTGAACAAGTGATAGTTAAGTCAAGACTGCATGCACAAAGAAAGGAGAGAACTGTGCAAAGACACAGCAAGACACCCTGGGACGAAGAGAGAGAAAAAATCAACATAATTTTACATATCCACTGGGATATAGCAGAAAAGGACATCCGGGTTATGATGGACAAGGCCACGATCACATTGGAGTGCAGCTGCCATAAAAATGCAGGTGTTTTTTTTAAAAGCAATTTGGGAGATATTAGACAAGGTATTACAAAAAAATAAATAAATAAGACAATCGTGTTTTTATTCAAATTGACAAATTTACATTAAATTCTGGCCGACGTTCTTCCAAAGCAGTACAGGAAGTCCTCAGCTTACGACCACAACAGAGTCCAAAATCTATGTTGCTAAAGGAGAAATTCGTTAAGTGAGTTTTGCCCCATTTTACGACTTTTCTTGCCATTTTTGTTAAGTGAATCCTTGCTGTTGTTAAATGAGTAACACGGTTGTTAAGTGAATCTGGCTTCCCCATTGACTTTGCTTGTCAGAAGGTCGCAAAAGGGGATCGCGTGACCCCGGGACGCTGCGACCATCATAAATACATGTCACTAAATGAATCACTGAAAGTCAAGGACCATCTATAGAGTGAGAAAAATATCCATCCACTGTTAACACAAGATGCTTAAACTGGTGATCGAACGAAGGCAACGTTCTTAACCACACACTAAGCCAGGCAAGAACGCCTTTCTACAAAAGTAACCTGGTTAGAATGTTAGGCTGCCTTTGATAGATCTTTGCCTGCTCTGGTGTGCTATCTGAACACACCGGCAGACTGTGAAACTACGGAGCACAGCACCACAACTCCGCGCAGCTTCACAAACAGCAGAGGCAAACTCATAAAGCATCTGTGGCTTGCAGCCATGACAACTGCAGCAGCTTAAGGGAAGAGACTGACAGACCAGCATTCAACCTGGATGAGACAGGCCTCGGGTCTTCTGGGTCACCTCAGATAACCTTCTGCTGCTAATATATATAAATCAATCAAAGCTGGGATCACCGTTCTTTGAAACAAACCAAATGCCTGAATTGACTCATTGGGGAAGAAATGCAAAGCCTTTTCCAACCGTAAATGAGCAATAAATAAGCTGGAATCAGACTCAGGTCCAACGGGAAGTTAGGACTGCAGAAAGAACAATTGCAACCAGCCTGCCTTCCACAGAAAACCTGCACAGTGCGCTGGTCAGAAGGAAGGCTGAGATACAGGTGGTCCTCGACTTACAACAGTTCGTTTAGTGACCGTCCGGTTACAACGGCACTGAAAAAAAGTGACTGTTTTTCACACTCACGCCTGTTGCAGCATCCCCACGGCTCAAGTGATCCAAATCCGGACGCTCGGCAACTGACTCACGTTTATGACGGTCGCAGCGTCCCGGGGTCACGTGATCCCCTTTTGCGACCTTCTGACAAGCAAAGTCAAGGGGGGAAGCCGGATTGCCTTAATAACCGTGTTATTAATTTAAAAATTACAGTGATTCATTCAACAACTGTGGCAAGGAAAGTCATAAAACGGGGCAAAGCTCACTTAGCAAAATGTCTCACTTAGCAGCAGAAATGTTGGGCTCAATTGTGGTCGTAAGTCAAGGACTGCCTCTATCTGCAGACCCCTCACATCCTGGACATAAACCGTTTCAACTTCCCCCTCGGGATGCTGCTACAGGGCACTCCATGCCAAAACTAGACACAGGGACAGTTTTCCCCCCATGCCATCACTCTGCTAAACACCTAATTCTCGCAGTGCTGTCTTACGTCTAAGTATATTTACCCCTGTTGTATGGCTGTAGTATTGCCATTATCGTTATTGTCTTCTTTACTGCCCCCTCTTATTGATATTGTGATGATGATGAAGAAGAACATTATTCTGTTGCTTCTGCACCAGAGACAAATTCCTTGTGAGTCTAATCAGTCAAATAAAGTATTCAATTCAATTCAATCAATCAATCAATCCAGAATAGAACTGGAAGGGACCTTGGAGGTCTTCTAATCCAACCCTCTGCTCAAGCAGGAAACCATAACATTTCAAACAAGTGGCTGTCCAATCTCTTCTTAAAAACGTCCAGTGATGGAACATCTATAACTTCTGATGGCAAGCTGTTCCACTGATTGTTCCCACTGTCAGGAAGTTTCTCCTTAATTCTAGATTGGTTATCTCTTTGATTAGTTTCCATCCATTGTTTCTTGTCTTGCCTTCTGGTGCTTTGGAAAATAATTTGACCCCCTCTTCTTTGGGGCAGCCCCTCAAATACTGGAATGCTGCCATCACGTCAGCCCTAGTCCTTCTGTTCTCTAGAACTGGCCATACCCAAATCCTGCAACTGTTCTGCAAGATAAGATAACCTTTTATTGTCATTTTTTAATGTGAACACATGGCACACATTAAAAATGAAATTCTGATGCCCACTCTCAAAAGTGTGTGTGTCATCATCATCATCAATTTTAGCCCTTGTCCATCCACCACCGCAGGATGAAGGCCCCTTCTGCCTGTTTCCAATCCAATTCTTCTGCCAATTGGGCCAGCCCTACTTGTTGATGTCCTCGATCCGTCTTGCTTCAGGTCTCTTTCGTGGACACTTTTGATCAAGTGGGATCCGTTCTAGGACTGCCTTGGTCCACCTGCCCTCGGTTCTCTTTGCTACGTGACCAGCCCATTTCCATTTCCATTCTTTTGACTGCCTTGATGGGGCACCATCGTTCGTTCTCTAATCCATGTGCGGGCCTATCTTGTCTTGTGAGGCCGAGCATTCCATGGCTCTTTGTGCCACACTTAAGCTTTTGTATCGATTGTGAGGTTAGTGCTACATACGTACCTCATACACACATGCACATATCACCCTGTCCATTTTGAATACGTGGCGGAAAGGGGAAATATGTTAATTCATGTGTCAGTTCAATTCGGTGCCAAGAAGTCCAGTGCCCCTCGCCACCGTGGCACTTTCAAAGGGACCTGGCTGAGAGCCCTCAAAGCAAGCAACCGGCTGGCGGAGTCACCTGGCATGGACTCGTTTTCATCGACGGGCGAGACGTGAGGAAGCCGAGCCTGTTCCTCCCTTTGGCAACAGAGAACCTGCCTGTTCTGAAGCTTTCTCCTTGCAGGCTTGGCTTTGTTAAAACCGGTTGCCAGTTGGCCTGCAGCGCTTGGAAAGGGAGGGGAAGGGGCGGTTAGCAAGAGGCAAGCCTCCCTAGCCCGGCTGAAAGTGCTAAGTTGAAAGGGGAGCCGGGGTGGGGGGGCTGCTTTGATGGGCAACCCACCTGCCCGACCCACCCACCCACCTGGAGCTGAGCCAACGCACGCACGGCAGTCTTCAGAGGATGGGCTTCAATCCATGCTCAGCGTGGAGGCCTGTCAGGTTTTCATGGCTTGGAGCATCATCAAGGCAGGAGGGAGGGGGGGGGCAGCTCTCTGGGAGGGGATGGCCCCTTCCATCTTGGCAGCCCTCCATCCCCTCCTCCCAGGGAGCTCCCCCCCTCCCTTCTGCCTTGATGATGCTCCAAGCCATGAAAATTTGGGAGCTAAGTCCACAAGTCTTAAAAGTGGCCCGAGTTTGGAGAGCCCTGGTCAAGAGCACGGAGAAGTGAGGAAGGGGACAACCTGGAACTTGCCCTCTTCTCACACCTGGAGCCTCAGATGGAACTGAAGAAGAAACACACCTTCTGCTCTTAACCCAGTTTAAAAACAACAACAAAAACCTACTGGAGAGGTAGGAACAAGCCAGAGGACGCTTGCAATCCAGCCACTATTTTTAGGAGAGAGGCCGCTCAAATTTAGCCAGCTGCAACCCCGTCAAAGCCTAAAACAGCCAAGTGCTTCTGCCAGCCTTGTGGCTTGCATGAAGTCTGCCCCACTGCCCTGTTTATGCCATGCGTCTGCTGGCTTGCAGTGGGAGAGGAGAAGTGCTAAACTTACAAGAAGCTTGCAGGCCTACCCAGTCCAGAATCCGGTGCCACACTGATGCCAACTGGATACCTTTGGAAAAGTGTTCAAATCTAACTCCCCAGTCACACACACACCAGCAATCAATATTTAAAGCTAAAAGGAGTTCAGGAGACAGTAAACAACCACCTGTGTTCCTAGCCATTGGTAGTAGCCTGATCCTCCATGAACCTGTCCAGCCCTGCTTCCAAACCACCCAAACTGGGTGCCGTTCTCACAAGTGCTGGCAGCTCATTCCATCGCTTCCTCGTGTGCCAGGGGCAAAAGTATTGCCTTCTCTGCATTCGGTTTCAATGGGTGACCTTGAGTTCTAACACTGTGACGAAAGGGGGAAAAAAAACCCATTCCCTCCATCCACATTAAGGCCAGGCATGGTTTTAACTACCTCTTTTATCTTCTCTCTCTTTTATACCCTGCAAAGAACAGGGGCTCAAACTCTTCCCCAAAGCACCTGAGGGCAGAACAAGAAGCAACGGGTGGAAACTAATCAAGGAGAGAAGCAACCTACCGGTAAAACTAAGGAGGAATTTCCCGGCAGTGAGAACCAGCGGAACGACTTGCCTTCAGAAGTTGTGGGTGCTCCATCACTGATGGTTTTTAAGAAGAGATTGGAGAACCATTTGTTCGGAATGGTACAGGGTCTCCTGCTTGAGCAGGGGGCTGGACTAGAAGACCTCCAAGATCCCTTCTGTTATTTTCCGAATTCTTCTTTGTTCCCCATTTAAAAGCCCCAACTGCAGGGAAATCTGCTCCAGCTGTCTAATAATCATTTTGGTGGTCCTTTTTGCACTGTTCCCCAATCTTGTAACCTCCAAAATCAACAGGTTTTTTAAGAAAAGATTGGAAATCATTTGTACAGGATGGTGTAAGATCTCCTGCCTAGGGTAAGGGTTGGACTAGAAGACCTCCAAGGTCCCTTCCAGCCCTGTGATTCTATGATTCCCAAGGTGCAGGTACCAGAATTGCATTAAACCCCAAGCGCGGTCTCTCCCTACACTGGTATATGGCCATTATTATACTGCTTTGATCCCCCTCTTCATGATTCCTAGCATGGAGTATGAATTAATTAAATAAATAAATTTATTAACTGCCCATCTGATCATAGGGTACCTCTGGCCAGCTTATGATATTAAAAAAGCTAAAACTATGTAAATAAAATGCTACAAAAATATAAATGTACAAAATACAATAGCTAAAAGATGGGGAGGAATGGATGGAGGAGGAGGAGGAGATCTGATATTAATCTATCAACCGCCCCCAACATGAAGCCCCTTCCTTACAGCGCTGTGCCCTGGATTTAATGTCATCCATTGATCCACTATGATCAGATTGATTAATCAGACCCCACTAACATCTGAGTGTCTGTGTGTGCGCCCTCGACTTACGGCCAGAATTGAGCCCCAAATTTCCATCACTAAGTAAAGACAGTGGCTGAGTTTTGTCCCATTTTACGACCTTTCTTGCTATAGTTCTTAAGCAGATCACTGCAGCTCTTAAGCTAGTCACATGGTCTTTAAGTGAATCTGGCTTCCCCGTTGACTTTGCTTGTTAGAAGGTCGCAAAAGGATGATCATGTGACTCCCGGATGCTGCAACCGTCGTAAGTACATGCCAGTTGCCAAGCGCCTGAATTTTGATCACGTGACCCTGGGGATGCTGTAATGGTCGTAAGTGTGAAAAATGGCCATATGTCACTTTTTTCAGTGCCGCTGTAACTTTGAACGGTCGCTAAACGAAATGTGGCAAGTCGAGGACTACCATATTTCTGCAAAAAAAAAATTTGCCTCCAAAAGAGGCACCAGGTTTCGGGCTAGGCCTTACCTCACCTCCGGCATCGACAGCCCCACCCAGCTGGTCCACTTCTTCTGGGGCCGAAGTTCTGCAGCTGCATTCGGGCCTGCATTTTGCAGTCCGGCCTTTCCAGAACGCCTAAGCAGCCGAGTACCGAGGTATGGATTCAATCCATAGCTTGGTGCTCGACTGCTAAGGTCTTGCAGAACCGAGCTACGGATTGAATCCATAGCTTGGTTCTTGGCTGCACAGGTCTTCTGGAAAGCCCTGTGACTGAGAAATGCAGGCCTGGCTGCAGAAGAGGCCTCAGAAGAAGCAGCTAGGGCACGGGTCGGCAACCCGCGGCTCCGGAGCCGCATGCGGCTCTTTGAGCCATCTCCTGCGGCTCCGGAGCCTCCTCCGCCATTTGCAGAGAGAGAGACAGAGACAGGCACTTGCGCTTCCCCTCTCTGTCTCTCTCTCTCTCGTGCGGACTTGCCCCCTCGCAGGGCTCCTGATTGGCCCTGTGCCCGGGTGCCCCAACCCCTGGGAGAAGGGCGGCCAGGAAGTCCCTTTCCCGGGCGGCCCCGTCCGAGACGCACGTGGCCAGGGATCCCCGCTGGGAGCGGCACGCCAGAGCCTCCGGTGAGCGGGCCAGCCCTCCCGCAAGCCCCGGCCCCGAGGGAGAGCGCAACCGTTGGCCAAGCAGCAGCAGAGCCGGTGACGGAGGGTAGGTGGCGGGGGAGGAGGGAGGGGGCTCCGAGTCCGCAGAGCACCACCGCAAAGCGGCTGCGGGGCAGGTGGCGCGCCCCCCCTGGCTTACCTGTACCAGGCGGAGCAGCTGGCAGGGGCTGGTCAGGCAGAGCAGCTGCAGTATTGCGGCCAGGGCCAGCGGCCCGCGCGGCACCAGCCCCCCCCAGCGGCCCGCCACGGCTACATTTCATGGGCGGAGGGCGAGCCCAAGCAGCGCGGAGTCCCGGCTGGGGGCAGTGGCGGAGGCTTCCTTGCCCTCCTCCTCCTCCTCCCCTTCTTCCTCCTGCTGCGCCCCGGGCGGCAGTCCCGGCTGCGGCGGCTCTCCCCGGGCCACTAAGCCGGCCATGCGTCTCCCCAGGCCGGGCGGCAGTCCCGACGGCCGTCCCCGGGTCGCCAAGCCGGCCATGCGTCTCCCCGGGCCGGGCGGCAGTCCTGACGGCGGCGGGGGCATTGCTCCCTGGGCCGCTGAGCCGGCCACGCATCTCCCTGGGCCGGTCCGTGGTGCCCCGGGCGCCTTTTAGTGCCTTCCGCTGCCTCCTGCCCCCCCTCCCCTCCCCTTCGGCGCTGTCTGCCTTGAGAGAGAGAGGGAAAGAGAGAAAGAGGGAGAGGAAAGAGAAAGAGGGAGAGGAAAAAAGAGAGGAAAGAGAGAAAGAGAAAGAGGAAAGAAAGAGGAAAAAGAGAAAGAGAAAGGGAGAGGAAAGAGAGAGAGAGAGGGAGAGGAAAGAGAGTGTGAGAGAAAGAGGAAAGAGAGAGAGGAAGCGCAAGTGCCTCTCTCTCTCTCTCTCACACACACACACACACACAAACATACTGAGTGGGGGAAGAGGACTGGCTTTAGATGTCAAAAGGGTTTTGCGGCTCCCAGTGTTTTGTTTTCGGTGGGAAACGGGTCCAAGTGGCTCTTTTGAGTGTTTTGGGTTGCCTACCCCTGAGCTAGGGCTTATTGTTGGTGTAGGCCTTACTTTCAGGGAAACACGGCACCTGTATTGCTTTTTGCTCATGAGACACACTGGTGTAAACCGTCAAAACTCCGTATGGCTTTTGACTTCACTCTGCCAGGTCGAAGATGAACCGTCCTTTAAAAACGGTTGGGGCTGAATTTTACTGAAGGATCTTTCCCCCATTCTTCTATCATACACCCCCCCCCCCCAGGAAGTTTATCAGAAGGAATGCTCTTTAGATATGAATATATCCCAAAATAAGTTAACAGACCCAAGGGAAGGAAAGCAATGGAGCGGCCAGCCCAGGTGAAGTTTTTTTCAGCTTTTTCTGTCTGAAGTCACCTTCGGCATTCTATGAATGGAAAGAAATGTATCGCAAGCTATGTTTTTTTTCCTTTTATGTCATGCAGGTTATTTTAATCTGACAGACACTAGTCTTGATATAGGAAGCCGATTGTTGACATCAATAATGCATGATTGAGAGTGTCTTAAAACGGTGATATAAAAATCTTGCAAGAATTAAAGGTTCTCACAGATTGCAAAGGGATACAGAAACGGAGGGTGGGGGGGGGGAGAAGGATTCCTAGAAGCTATCCGCAGATGAGACCACCCCGAGTGTCACAAAGCCTCCAGTTGATTGCCTGACTGGTTGGGACTGGCCATAGTGGGAGCCTCCCCCCCCCCATGGCTGCAGTGTTTTGTCTTGTCTGCCCACTTGCATTATTTAAGGGTTTAACTCACAAAAGCCTTCAGGAAATTAAAAATAGCTTAGCCGAGCGGTCGCCCCCACCCTGCGCCTGATGAATTGAACATCAACCTCCAGCTCACTGACAACTTGTATTTGGGGGCCTAGGCCAGCCACCCCTCCTCCCCCCCCTTCCTCTTCCTCCTCCTTCCCTCTCTTCCTCCTCTCCTCCTCTCCCCTCTCCTCCTCCGTTCATCCTCCATCTGCACCAGCTCAGATGCCCCCTGCCTTCCCGCTGCTGCTTAATTCCACCCCTGGACAGTCACATGGACTGTTCAAAACACAGCCGTCTCTCTCCTCCACGGCAGCAGCTGTCCTCTCCTCCTCCTCCTCCTCCTCCTCCTCCTCACAGCAAAGGGAATTATTTATAGCCTGGGAAGTGTAAACCGAGGCGCTGCTGCAATGTTACACAACTGCCTTGCCAACCGCCATCATCCACCCGGCTGTAAAAGGCCAGGTTCCTTTTCAAAAAAATCATCCAGAGCATCCCACTTAACAACCAGAAGAAAATGAGGGTTTAGCTTTCTGGAGCCGCAATGCACCCGGCTCCGGAGAAATGGAGCTGGCCCCTTTCCCTCTATTTTAGAGGCGTTTCACACAAACCAGGGTCTGAGTTGCACATCTTAAAAGGGAAGATGCAAAGTCAAAGGGGAGAAGGGACCCCATCTTCTGACTAGCCCCTCCACAGGTACCCATGTTCGTTTTTATTTATCGTGGGAGTACCTTAGAGGAGAGAGGATAGCAGCGTCTGGGATTTATCTGTATCCCGCCTTTATTTTTTTTACAAATAACTCAAGTCAGAGAACATATGCAATCTATCTTCCTCTTCCTATTTTCGCCACAACGATCCTGCGAGGTGGGTTGGCCTGAGAGAGAGGGACTGGCCCAAAGTCACCCAGTTTGTTTTCGTGCCTAACTCAAGACTAGAACCCACAGTCTCTTAGTGATTGGCCCAAAGTCATTCAGCCAGCCTTCATGGCTAAGGCGGGACTAGAACTCACAGTCTCTTAGTGATTGGCCCAAAGTCATTCAGCCAGCCTTCATGGCTAAGGCGGGACTAGAACTCACAGTCTCTTAGTGATTGGCCCAAAGTCATTCAGCCAGCCTTCATGGCTAAGGCGGGACTAGAACTCACAGTCTCTTAGTGATTGGCCCAAAGTCATTCAGCCAGCCTTCATGGCTAAGGCGGGACTAGAACTCACAGTCTCTTAGTGATTGGCCCAAAGTCATTCAGCCAGCCTTCATGGCTAAGGCGGGACTAGAACTCACAGTCTCCTAGTGATTGGCCCAAAGTCATTCAGTTGGATTTCATGCTGAAGGAGGGTCTAGAACTCACCATCTCCTGGTGACTGGCCCAAAGTCATTCAGCCAGCCTTCATGGCTAAGGCGGGATTAGAATTCATCATCTCCCAGTTTGTAGCCTGATGCCTTAACCACTAGACCAAGCTGTCTCTAAAATGACTATAGAAACGTAATATGGGAAGGTTTACAAAAGTAACAAAGGATGGTTTGAGATGGACTAACAGAGTTGGTAGTCCTCGCCTTATGACCAGCTGCCTTAATAACAGACAGTTGGAAGGGACCTTGGAGGTCTTCTAGTCCAACCCCCTGCTCCAGCAGGAGACTTTATACCATTCCAGACAAATGGCTGTCCAGTCTCTCCTTAAAAATCTCCAGTGAGAGTGATAGTTCAAAGCTATGACGCACCCCCCCAAAAGTGCTCCTCATGACCAACGTTCCATAGCCCCCCCACACACCCCCTTCAGGGTCACATGAATGCTGTTGACAACGTTTTTGTAAGAACCCAATGTTTACTTCTGGTTTCTAGCAAAAACTGCCTCCTAGTGTACATTAGACTTATTTAACAAAGGCCAGAAAAACGCTCGTAAAATTGGGTGCAGTCAGTCACAGGGTGATAACTAACAAGTCATAATTTATGACCAAAAACTGCAGGTTCAATAAGGATTGTTAAGTCGAGGACTACCCTGTAAAAGAGAAGACTTTGAAGCAGAGGTGTCCAACCTTGGCAACTTTTTAAGATTTGTGGACTTCAACTCCCAGAATTCCCTGGCCGGCATGTTGATGATGGTTGCAGTGCCCTGGGGTCACGTGACCCCCTTTTGCTCTTTTCTGCCAAGCCAAGTCAAGGGGGGAATCCAGATTCATTTAACAACCATGTCACTAACTTAACTGTAGCTAAGCAAGACAGTTGTGAGGTGCATTTTGCCTCATTTTACGACCTCTCTTGCCACAGTTGTTAGGTGAATCACTGCGGATAATAATAATAATAATAATAATAATAATAATAATAATAATAATAATAATAATAATAATAAAGTTGGAAGGGACCTTGGAGGTCATCAAGTCCAACCCCCTGCTCAGGCAGGTATAGGGTTACCTGCCTGAGCAGGGGGTTGGACCTGATGACCTCCAAGGTTCCTTCCAACATTATTATTATTATTATTATTATTATTATTATTATTATTATTAACAACCGCAGTGATTCACCTAACAACTGTGGCAAGAGAGGTCGTAAAATGAGGCAAAATGCACCTCACAACTGTCTTGCTTAGCTACAGAAATTTCGGGCTCAATTGTCGTTGTAAGTCGAGGAGAATCTGTAAGGCTTCCAGGGGTAGGGCAGGCAGGAGGGGGAGCCATAAGTGATAATAATAATAATAATAGAGTTGGAAGGGACTTTGGAGGTCTTCTAGTCCAACCCCCTGCTCAGGCAGGAAACCCTATACCATTTTGGACAAATAGCTGTCCAGTCTCTTCTTAAAAACTTCCAGTGTTGGAGCATCCACAGCTTCTAGAGGCAGGTTGTTCCACTGGTTAATTGCTCTAACTGCCGAGAAATTCCTCCTTAGTTCCACGTTGCTTCCTGCCAGCCACCGGGAGCAAAATTTCCCCACGTGCCCCTTACTCGAGGGTCCCATGGTAAGTGGGTGGTGTGATGGGATGGTGAACCTATGACACGCCTGTCCATGGTGACGGACCAAAATGTTTTGGTGACACGCCTGCATTCACCAACCGCCAACAACTACTCTTGGAAGCTGCGTGAGAAGGGGGGGTGCTCTCGGGGGGGCCTCCGGATCCAATAAAGTTTCCCAATAAATATCCAAATTTTTTCTTCATCGCTTCTGGTAAACAAGAGGCAAACTCAATCTCATTTTCACTACGAAACAGCCTCAAGCATGCTCCTGATTTGTGTTTTTTTCCCCTATCCCTTTTCTACCTGTAAAAGGAAATCAGCCAAAATCTTGGCATCTTGCACGGAAAGCATTCCAAAAACCTGGATTCTCACATCTTCTTGCAAACCTCTCTCTCTCTACGGCTGTGAGAATCCGTCTTGTTCCAGTTCTAGGAGGTTTTTCTCTAAGGCAATCTAACTCAATGGCAGGTAGTCCTCCACTTACGAACCCTAGCCGAGCCCAAAATTTCTACTGTTAAGTGATGCATTGGCTAAGTAAGTTTTGCCTTGTTTTACGACTTTTCTTGTTAGTTGAATCCCTGCAGTTGTTAAGTTAGCGACACGGTTGTTAAGTGAATCTGGCTTGACTTTGCTTGTCAGAAGGTCAGACTGAAACCGTCATAAATATGAGTCAGTTTGCCAAGCAGCTGGATTTTGATCACGTGACCATGGAGATGCTGCAACGGTCGTAAGTGTGAAAAACAGTCATCAGTCACTTTTTTCCAGTGCCGTTGTAACTTCAAATGGTTACTACATAAGTCACCAAGTCAAGGACTACCTGTACTTATTCCATATTCTGGGATCACAGTTTCCAAATCACAGATAAATAATCGAATAACCAAGTTGGGAGGGACCTTGGAGGTCTTCTAGTCCAACCCCGTTACAGACAAATGGTTGTTCTTAAAACTCTCTAGTGTTGGGAGCACCTACAGCTTCTGAAGGCAGGTCGTTCCACTGGTTGATTGTGCTCACCGTCAGGAAATTTCTCCTTAGTTCTAGGTTGCTTCTCTCCTTGATTAATTTCCATCCGTTGCTTACAAAGTAAATGGGCTAAATTTCAGGTAAGCCAAAAAAATAAAGAAAACATTAACCCATGTTAAAACTAAGCCAGCTTTGCAGGCTGCCTTAACATCTAGATGGTTAAGGGAGCCAATTAAATACACTGAGTGAAATCAACCAGATCTGCAGGATTTATGAGAATATACATGCAAGATCATGTGGCTTTGGTACAACTGAGACTGGGCCTCTGCTTAGTGCATGAACAGCAAAGAAGTCAATTTCCACTGTCTACACTAGCTATTATCTCTGCTTCCCACCTCCACTGATTCCAGTCTATGTTAATCCAGGTTTATTTTTTGATGGCAGAGTGAAAAATCTATGCAAAGTTCTATGTTGACTGTGGTTTTTTTTTTTTTTTTTATGGATGAAACTTCTCTTGAACTGAATCTATAAATTTCTGCCTTCCATTTAAAGTTCATCTTTATAGATTTAGAGAATAACAGAGTTGGAAGGGACCTTGGAGGTCTTCCAGTCAACCCTTGCTTGAAGCAGGAGACACTAAACCATTTTGGACAAAAGGCTGTCCGAACTCTTCTTAAAAACCTCCACTGATGGAGCGCCCAAGACTTCTAAATCTTAAAGAGAGTTTAAGTCACAATTAATTATGTTGGTTTCAACTACTTCCCTGATGAAGAACAGCAGCTTATCTGCATTCAGAGGTTTCATGACCCAGCCTGGTAACATCAGTGCTAAAAGGAAGTGTGGTTTCTGTCTATTTATACACTATCAGGGTTAGTGGAAGTGTTCCTGGTAACCAGATCAAGGAACTGCCAACTCAGACAAACAAGCTAACGAACAAGCTAATAATAAACAACAGCCTAATCAAGGAACCACAAGAACATTCCCACCAACACTGCCGGGGCTCAATCCTTTCTAATTTAGTTGAGCAATGAAATCTGCAAGAAAAGAAGCAAGCTCAGAGAGCATCAAGGACCCCACAGTCGTCATCCTCCTCCTCCTCCTCCTCTCCACAAACCCCTCTGCCTTCTAGCACTGATGATGTTACCTAGTTGGGTCATAAAATGTCTGCAAAAAACCAACCAAGCTCAGAGAGCTTCAAGGACCCCACAGTCGTCATCCTCCTCCTCTTCCTCTCCACAAACCCCTCTGCCTTCTAGCACTGATGTTACTTAGTTGGGCCATGAAATATCTCCCAAAAACCCAACCAGACTCAGACAGCACCAAGGACCCCATAGTTCAAAACTAAGCTACATATAATCTCTTCTGTAGGTGTCTCTGTTCACTTTTCTGAATCAGGATTAACTTGATGGCTTCTAGCACAGCAGCTTACAATGAAAGTGACTGGCAAGGGCCAATAATTTATTGTCTCAGTTTGCCTGATGATTAACTAGGTCAGGGGTAGGCAACCTTGGCTCTTTTATGACTCGTGGACTTCAACTCCCAGAATTCCTGAGCCAGCCATGCTGAGGGGAAAGGGAGAGGTTTCCAAGCTGAGCCATGCTGGCTCAGGAATTCTGGGAGTTGAAGTCCACGAGTCATGAAGGGGCCAAAGTTTCCCTCATGCTGGCTCAGGAATTCTGGGAGTTGAAGTCCACAAGTCATGAAGGGGCCAAAGTTTCCCTCATGCTGGCTCAGGAATTCTGGGAGTTGAAGTCCACCAGTCATAAAAGAGCCAAGGTTTCCCACCCCTGAACTAGACCATGGGTTTAGTCAATTGACCTATTTTCTGGGTTTGCACAGCAGAGTGAATTATAAACTAACCACATAAGCTGAAACGTGGCTGGGCTAATTTGTGGCTTTTCACAGTTTCTAAGGGTTCAAACAAGCTTTCCAAGCAAGGGGGAGGAATTTGGGCCTTGGCTGCTTGCTTGCTTGCATAAACCCCAGAAGAATTTCTTCAGCTTGGTTATCAGTTGACCAGCAAGGGTGTTTACCTTAGTTAAGTGTGTCGCTCGCTGGCCTAGAACCTTGTTTTTCTGCTACTCCTATCAGATCCAAAAGAGCTTTTGAGGCAGAAACTGAAGCTGCATTGAACAAGGCAAAGAAACCCAAGTCTCCAAAAAGGGGGAAAAAAAAATCAACAAGGGAAGGGGGGCAAAGTCTCCTTCTCTGGGTAAAATGGCAGTCTAGCAGCCAACAGAGGAGTGTGTCCCTTCAGGGGTGTGTGTTATCTTGCCACCCCAGGCATGGCTTCTGGCATTGGCTTTCTTAAGCCGCTCTGCTCTGCTCTGCTTTTCAAGAGTTGCTTATTCCAGAATTTCTCCTTTGCGGGCACAGGAGAGAAGAAGGGAGGGAGGCTTATGTATGACTTGCAAGCATAATCTGCAGCTATCAACAGAACCAGGACTCAGCCTTTATCTTCTGTAACAGGATACTAAAAGGGAGGGGAGGCAATGAAGAGAAAGAGAGAGGAAGAGGGAAAGAGGGAAAGAGGAAAAAAGCAAGGAAGGGAGAGAGAGAGAGGGAGGAAGGGAGAGACAGAGAGAAAGAAAGAAAGAAAGAAAAAGAAAGAAAGAAAAAGAAAGGAAAGAAAGAAAGAAAGGAAAAGGAAGGAAGGAAGGAAGGAAGGAAGGAAGAAAGAAAGAAAGAAAGAAAGAAAGAAAGAAAGAAAGAAAGAGAAAGAAAGAAAGAAAGAAAGAAAGAAAGAAAGAAAGAAAGAAAGAAAGAAAGAAAGAAAGAAAGAAAGAAAGAAAGAAAGAAAGAAAGAAAGGCAATTTCTACAAATCCCAAATAGGCTCATTTAAAAAATAAAAATAACCAAGCAAGGCCTTTATTCTGCAATTACACCACGGCGTCGGAAAGTCATGTGGAACTGTATATGTCAATGTCACTTAAACACAACTTCCTTCTACAAATGGGAATAAACACTTGCTACATATGTGCAATTATTTACAGATTCAAAATCTGTATATTAAAAAAAAAATCGCATGTGTTAATAAACTAAAACAAAGGAAGAACTTGTGCAATGTAACAGGGACAGACGTTTGGGATTCCCTGCTACTCAGTAAAGGGGGATTAAAAGCTCTGGGAGGAGTAACAGCCTTGAAACAAACAAACAAACAAACATCCAGCCAGCCAGCACATACAGGTAGTCCTCGACTTACAGCCGTTCATTTAATGACTGTTTGAAGTTGCAGCGTCATTGAAAAAAGTGACGTGACCATTTTCCACGCTTATGACCACTGCCACATCCTCATGGTCACATGATTTATGTGATGCTGGACACAGGTTCATACATACGACGGTCACGGTGTCCTGGGGTCACGCAATCCCCTTTTGCGAACTTCTGACCCACAAAGTCAGATTCAATTAACAGCTGTGTTACTAACCACATTAACAAATGTGGCCAGAAAAATCATGAAACGGGGCAAAACTCACTTAACATGTCTCGCTTAGCCATGGAAATTTGGGGTTCGGTATTATGGTCGTAATTCGAGGACTACTTGAAGACCACACCAGAAGCACCATCCATCCACAAAGGGAGTTTTCAGAGTCTGTTGTGCAATTCCCTCCACAGCTGATCCGAATATCCGGTGCCCTTTCAAAGCTACGTCAACATAATTTTTCCGGCTGTCATCCAAATCTTCTCTAATACGCTCTTTACTAACTGCTGATTTCACTGTTATTTTTAATTTGGGGTTTTCGCTTTGCAATTGTGCTTAATTGTTGTGAGTGGTTCACCCAGCCCAGCCAGTTAAAGAGAGAGCTGGTTTTTGAATTCGGAGGCTAGAAAGAAACATTCCTCAAAGCCAGGCATTTATCAGCCAGCAGTCACCAACAACACAACCAAATTGTCTGCAGTTTTCTTACCCGTTGAATATAAAATATTAAAAGGCTAACTTGACTTTACTCCTATATAAAACTGCAGGATTGTAGCCCGTACGGTAGAGAAAACTACGGGTTTTAGAACCCTTTTATAAGCGGGGCTTCTCAAAACTTAGCAGCTTGAAGGTATTTCGACTTCAGAATTACGGGATTCCTGGGAGTTGAACTCCACACATCTTCTAGCTGCCACGTTTTGAGAAACCCTCTTTTATAACATCGCCAGTGGTACAGGAAGTCCTCGACTTACGTCCACAACTGACCCCAAAATTTCTGTGGCTAAGCGAGACAGGTGGTCAAGGGAACTTGGCCCAGTTGCACACTGCCACCGTCATAAACACGAGTCAGCTGCTGAATTTTGATCACATGACCAGGGGAGATGCTGCGTGAAAAATGCTCGTAAGTCACTTTCAGTACTGTTGTCACTTCGAACGGTCACTAAATGAACGGCTGTAAGTCGAGGACTACCTGTATTTTGTAAAAAAAATTAAAAGACACACATCGATCGTTAGCAGCAATCTCATATGATCCGTCAGTAAGCCGAAACCTGAAAGAAGAATCATAGAGCTGGAGGGGGCCTTAGAGGTCTTCTAGTCCAACCCCCTGCACAAAGTAAGAGGGTTTCTAGATAGGAAGGTGTGTATGAAAACGCAGGCATTGGGAAGCTCTCAAAAAGTGGATTGTACACATTTAAGTTTGGCTTGAAGAAATCTTTATGGGCGGTCCTCGACTTACGACCACAACTGAGGCCAAAATTTTTGCCGCTAAGTGAGACAGTTGTTGACGTTTGCTCCATTTGCGCCCTTGCTTGCCATAGTTGTTAAGTGAATTGCTGTAGTTGGTAAAGTTAAGTCACACGGTCGTTAAGTGAATCTGGCTTGCCCATTGACTTTGCTTGTGGGAAGGTTGCAAAAGGGGATTAACCCCGGGACACTGCGACCGTCATAAATATGAACCAGTTGCCAAGGGTCTGGATTTTAATCACGTGGCCGTGGGGATGCTACAACGGCCGTACGTGTGAAAAACAGTCTTAAGTCACTCTTTTCAGTGCTGCTGTAACTTCGAACGGTCACTAAAGGAAGTGTTGTAAGTTAGGACTACCTGCATTTCGTAGACTTTAGAAACAGCGAATAAATGCTCATTCAAGGGACACCCCCGTTTAAAGAACTCGTATCCATTACATGGGGGGGGGGGAAGGATGTCTGGCTAGCCAATCAAGGTTTTGTTGCGAATCACAGTATTTATCTCAATTACCCAATTCCACTAATGACAGGAAACGAGGCAAATGACATATGTTCAGATTTAACTAACTCTCTCCGTGATGCTCTATTAAACAGAGGCTTTGCTTATAAAGAGATCTTTGGTGGCCCAAGACAGGGGTTGCCCTTAAAAGTTCTTCGGGTGTGTGTGTGTCTACGAGTGCAAAGCGAGTGGAGCTACTTGGGTGGGGGGCAGGAGGGCAGAATCAGATCCGAAGGGCTTACAGGTAGTCCTTGGGTTAACGACCACAATTGAGCCCCAAATTTACGTGGCTAGGCGAAACTGTTGTTCAGTGAGTTTTGCCCCACTTTACGACTTTTCTTGCCCCGATTCTGAAGTGAACCTTTGCATTTGTTAAGTTAGGGATACGGTTGTTAAGTGAACCTTGGCTTCCCCGTTGACGTTGCTTGTCGGAAGGTCGCAAAAGGAAGATCACGTGAGCCCCGGGACGCTGCAACCGTCATAAATACGAGTCAGTTACCAAACGGCTGAATTCTGATCGCGTGACCGTGCGGATGCGGCAACCGTCGTTAAGTCTGAAAAACGGCCCTAAGTCACTTTTTCAATGCCGCTGTAACTTCAAACAGTCACTAAATGAACTGTTGTAAGTCAAGGAGTACCTGTACTTACTACAAGGAAGAAGGTTTGGGCATTAATTACACTCTCCCCCGAATGAGCTCTGCAAGTAATGAGTTCTCTTAAGTCGCCGGTCTCCGAGCAGACGGTAGAATGTCTCATAGCCAAAATGCTTTACAAGTAGTCCTTGATCTACGACCAATCGCTTGACAACTATTCCAAGTTACGACAGACCACCTCGGGGCTGGATTCGAGTTCTGACAGCCAGGTTTTCCTCACCACCCCGTGGTCATGTGTTCACATTTTGGGGCCCTTGGCAACCGGCCCACATTTATGACACTTTGCCGTGTCAAATGAGTGCAGCTTATGACTTTTTTTTTTTTTTTGCTGGAAAGCAGTGCTTATTTCCAGCAAAGGGGGAAAAACAACAACAACCCATTGCAGACAACGGATTCGCTTAACAACCACTGTGTTCACTTAACAACCCTGGTGATTCACTTAACCCAGGGGTCTTCAAACGTGGCCCTTTTATGACTTGTGGACTTCAACTCCCAGAATTCCTCAGCCAGCGTGCCTGGCTGAGGAATTCTGGGAGTTGAAGTCCACAAGTCATATAAAAGGGCCAGCTTTGAAGACCTCTGACTTAACCACTGCAAAAAATGTAGTAAAAAAGGGCGCAGTCAGGAGGGGATCCACTTAATGACTGGCATGACTTACGAGCCATAATTCCGGCTTCTATGACAGTCATAAGTTGAGGACTGTCAGTACAAATCAAGCATTGACCTGATCAGATGTTTTCTGAGACCTTTTTTTAAAAATTGCTATAATTCTGGCATTCGTGGTTTTGGTGGTTCAACCTGGGTCACCCATTTGGGACGGCCGGTGGGTGCGCATAAGGCAAGGTGGATGCAAAAATTTATTTTATTGTATATCGCCCAAAGTCCCCTCTGTGACGTGGTTCTTAACTGTGATCGATAAATAAGTAATTAAAAATAAAGGAAAGGCGATCAGCAACTCCATCAGCAGGTACAGAGATTTTGGTGAAAGGGCCAACTGAAAATAGGAATATGCAGCTTAAGAGCTTGCATGAAGCCTCGCCGGTTCCCCCCTTCAGCGTCTCTCGAGACGGTGCTATTAAAATCCTACTTTACTATTAAAAGGGAAGGGGAAGTTCCTCCCAGATGACCCATGGGCCACAACTATCCTCCGCAAATATTTATAAAAAGGCTGCTCTTTCCTATGGTAGAAAACTAGACAATGGAAGGGTTGACTGCTTCCAAATACAGGTACTCCTCAACTTATAACCATTCATTTAGTGACCGTTTGAAGTTACAACGGTAACTGAAAAAAGTTGGCTTATGACCGTTTTTCACACTTACGACCTGTTGCTGCATCTCCATGGTCAAGTGTTCAAAATTTGGATGCTTGGCAACTGGCATGTACTTATGGGTTTGTGGGAAACGAAAATATTGGCTATTGTTCTTTTATGCAAAGTTTAGGCCCAGGTGAACTAAATCAGGCCTCATGGACAAAGTATTGAACCAAGAATTGTTTTGTGTTGCTGTCTCTTGTCTTTTTCATTGGGTTTTTCCCACGACACGTTTGTCCTGGAGTCACGTAATCCCCTTTTGCCACCTTCTGCCAAGCAAAATCAATAATAATAATAATAATAATAAAGTTGGAAGGGACCTTGGAGGTCATCGAGTCCAACCCCCTGCTCAGGCAGGAAACCCTATACCATTTCGGACAAATGGCTGTCCAGTCTCTTCTTAAAAACTTCCAGTGTTGGAGCATTCACCGCTGCTGGAGGCAGGTTGTTCCACTGGTTAATTGTTCTGTCAGGAAGTTTCTCCTCAGTTCCAGGTTGCTTCTCTCCTTGACTAGTTTCCATCCATTACTTCTTGTCCTGCCCTCAGGTGCCTTGGAGAATAGCTTGACTCCCTCTTCTTTGTGGCAACCCCTGAGATATTGGAAGACTGCTATCATGTCACCCCTAGTCCTTCTTTTCATTAAACTAGACACACCCAATTCCAGCAAACGTTCCTGATATGCTGTAGCCTCCAGTCCCCTAATCATCTTTGTTGCCCTTCTCTGCACTCTTTCTAGAGTCTCAACATCTTTTTTACATCGTGGTGACCAAAACTGGATGCAGTATTCCAAGTGTGGCCTTACCAAGGCATTGTAAAGTGGTATTAATACTTCACGTGATCTTGATTCTATCCCTCTGTTAATGCAACCCAGCACTGTGTTGGCTTTTTTGGCAGCTGCAGCACACTGCTGGCTCATATTTAAGTGATTGTCCACTAGGACTCTGAGATCCCTCTCACAGTTACTACTATTGAGCAAGGTACCCCCTATACTATACCTGTACATTTGGTTTTTCTTGCCTAAATGTAGAACCTTACTTTTTCACCATTGAATTTCATTTTGTTAGATAGCGCCCAATGTTCAAGTCTGTCCAGGTCCTCCTGTATCTTAAGCCTGTCTTCTGGAGTGTTGGCTATTCCTGCAAGCTTGGTGTCATCCGCAAATTTGATGAGTTCCCCATCTATCCCCTCGTCCAAATCGTTGATGAAGATGTTGAAGAGCACTGGCCCCAGAACAGAGCCCTGGGGCACCCCACTGCACACTTCCCTCCATGTAAATGTGGTTCCATTGAGGACCACACGCTGAGTACGGCCGGTCAGCCAGCTACGAATCCATCTGGTGGTGAAATGCTGTCTAGACCCACATTTTCTATCTTATCAGTAGTAGGTTGTGGATCTACTTTATCAAATTGCTTACTGAAGTCCCAGTAAATATATCCACCGCATTCCTCCGATCCTCTAATTTTTGTCACTTGGTCAAGAATGCAATAAGGTTTTGTCTGCATGATCTGTTTTTGACAAACCCTGTTTGGCTTTTAGTGGTGATTTTGTTGCCTCTAGTTGTTTCGCGTGATTCGTTGTTTTTGATTATCTTTCCCTAGAATCTTCCCGCATTGAGGTCAGGCTGATAGGTCTGTAATTTCCTGGATCCATTTTTTCCTTTTTTGAAGATGGGAACTACATCAGCTCTTTTCCAGTCCTCTGGTAGTTCCCCAGTGCTCCAGGATCTTTGAAAAATATAGTTCAGTGGTTCTGAGATCACATCTGCCAGTTCCTTGAGAACCTTGGGGTGTAATCCATCTGGTCCTGGTGATTTGAACTCGTCTAGGCTGGACAGATGCTCACTTACCATTTTCTTGCCTATCTTAATTTATGTTTCTATTCTGTTTTTTATGGCACTATTTTTGATAGGTTGGTCTGTTTTTTCCCTTTGTGTAAAGACAGATGCAAAAAAACGAGTTAAATAGTTCTGCTTTCTCACTATTGCTTGTCACCTTCTTGCCACTTTCACCCACTAATGGACCAATCATTTCCTTCACTTTTTTCTTATTTTTTACATGTTGAAAGAAGCTTTTTTTGTTATTTTTGACTTTGGTCGCAAGCCTTAGTTCATTATGAGCCTTAGCTTTCCTTACTTCATCTTTGCAGGCTCGGGGGAAGCTGGATTCACTGAACGGCCGTGTGACTAACTTAACAATGGCAAGGATTTACTTAACAACTGCGGCAAGAAAGGTCATAAAATGAAGCAGAACTCACTTCACTACTGACTTGCTTAGCCACAGAAATTGTGGTCGTTAAGTCAAGGACCACCTGCATTCATCTTCTCAAAGCAGAACAACAGAAACCGCCGTAAACCAAAGTAGAAATTAAAGTACTCTGAGATTATTATTATTATTATTATTATTATTATTATTTAGAAGAGCTGATGAAGAAAGAAGGGAAAAAAAGATTCTCTAGGCACTCACACTCTACTCTCCCTTTTCAAGATCTTTTATTGGAAAACTACAAATGGTTTTCCTTCATCGTGAAGATTAGAAGCTCTTCCCTCTTTAAAAAACAGGGCTGGCTGATCGCTGACTTGATTTCCACGGTGGAAATGCAACTTGCAAAGATTCAAAGGAGATCATGTAATTCAGGGGTGTCCAACCTTGGCCCCTTTAAGACTTGTGGACTTCAACTCCCAGAATTCCCCAGCCAGCCATGGGAGTTGAAGTCCGCAAGTCTTAAAGGGGCCGAGGTTGGACAATCCTGCTATAACCCCATTTCCATCCCTCATTTTATCTTCAAAGCAGACAAGGCAGCATTACAGCTGCTTCGGGCACCAACCAGCAGGATCAACTAACTCAGCACAACGGAAACAAGATTTCTGGCACACCAGAAGACTTTCACACAGACATATTTGTTGCAATTGCATTTGTAAAGAGAAGCTCTCACCGTGGGAATATAAAATGTTAAAATTAGGATTTCAGTTCCAGACTGAGACCCTCCGGGCCGAGTACGAAGCAAAGCAACAGCGCATGTGGGCATGTCTAGAAACACATAATGAAACTGTCAGTTTGCCTCTTGAAGTCCTTTCCTTCTTTCAGGATCTTAAAATGCCAGAGGTTTTGGGATACAGGCTTATGACCACAGTTGAGCCCTAAATTTCTTTTGCTAAGGGACACACATCTGTTAAATGAATTTTGCCCCACTTTACACACTTTCTTGCCACAGCTGTAAAGTGAAACACTGCAGCTGTTAAGTGGGTCACCCGGTTGTAAAGTGAATCTGGCTTTTCCCCCCTTGGCTTGGCTGGTTAGAAATTCGCGAAATAGGATCACGTGACTCTGGGACCCTGCAACCGTCATAAGTACACGTCAGTTGCCAAGAGGCTGAATTTGATCACGTGACCACGGGGATGCTGCAACGGCGGTGAAGTGTGAAATCCGGTCGTAAGTCACTCTTCAGTGCCGTTGTTAACTTTGAATGGTCACTAAACAAATGGCTGTAAGTTAAGGACTACCTGTTTTTTTGGATTCAACCGAGCTGCTACATCAAAGCAAGCTGAAGAGTTCTAATGAGCACACTACCCTTTAAAATCATTTAAAATCATATAAAATATAAAATCATATAAATCAGCCCTCTCTTTCGTTCTGGGAGGCTACTTTGCAAACACCCATTTTCCATTTTGCGCATTCTGTATTCTCTGCAGTGTTTACCCTAGCCCTGAAACTGAGTCACTATCAGCCCGGTAATAATGCCCTGATACACACAAGGTTGCAACCACGAGCAAACCAAACAAGGGTGGAGCATGAGGGTTTGGTGTGGGTACATAACAACAATTCCTATGGAACCTTGATTGGCTGCCAGTTTGCTTTCAAATGCTGGTGGTTAAAAAGTCCTGTAGGACTCCAGATCTGGGTATGTGATGGAAACCACTTTTTGGAAGTTTGGCTTGAAAGTGAAATGGCTAGAATGGTTTATGACTACATCGGTTATATGTTTTACTCTATAAACCATTACTGTGGTTTACTCTAGTTCAGGGGTAGGCAACCTTGGCTCTTTTATGACTCGTGGACTTCAACTCCCAGAATTCCTGAGCCAGCCATGCTGGCTCAGGAATTCTGGGAATTGAAGTCTACGAGTCATAAAAGAGCCAAGGTTGCCTACCCCTGCGTCTAGTTGATAAGAGTTGTTGTATTTCATGCTTGTATCTATAATGAAGAAAGCATTATTTATTTGTTTGTCTGTTTGTATTTATCCTGCCTTATTTTTTACAAATAACTCAAGGCAGCGGACATATTTCATCCCTTTCCTCTTCCTATTTCCCCACAACAACCTTGTGAAGTAGGACTGGCTGAGAGACAAAAGTCCCCCAGCTGGCTTTCATGCCTAAGGCGGGACTAGAACTCACCGTCTCCTGGTGATTGGCTCAAAGTCACCCAGCCGGCTTTCATGCCCAAGGCGGGACTAGAACTCACCGTCTCCTGGTGATTGGCTCAAAGTCACCCAGCCGACTTTCATGCTCAAGGCGGGACTAGAACTCACCGTCTCCTGGTGATTGGCTCAAAGCCACCCAGCCGTCTTTCATGCTCAAGGCGGGACTAGAACTCACTGTCTCCTGGTGATTGGCTCAAAGTCACCCAGCCGACTTTCATGCCTATGGCGGAACTAGAACTCACAATCTCTTGGGTGATTGGACCAACCTCACCCAGATGGCTGCCATGTCTAAGGTAAAACTAGAACTCCAGGCTCCTGGTTTCTAAGCCAGCCCCTGAACCACTAGACCAAGCTGGCTGTCAAACAGTCAAGCAGTGATCCTTCTTTGATCCCTGCTGTCAATTATACAGTAGTAACTTTTTCCAACATGGTATGTTCGGGTTCCCTAAACTTCAACTTAGCCAACATGGTTTGCTTGGGGTTTTTGGAGAGGGTCAAGGGGAGATGCATAAACTCCAGATTATGAATGAAGTCTCAAAAGGTCCTACAGGTAGCCCTCAACTTACAACAATTTCATTTAGTGACCGTTCAAAGTTACATCGTCACTGAAGTGAATTATGACCAGTTTTTCACACTTATGACTGTTGCAGCATCCCCGTGGTCACGTGATCAAAATTCAGATGCTTGGCCACTGACTCATATTTATGACGGTTGCATTGTCCCGGAGTCCTATGATCCCCTTTTGCAATCTTCTGACAAAGTCTATGGGGAAGCCAGATTCACTTAACAACCTAGTTACTAATTTAACACTTGTGTGATTCACTTAACAACCATGGCAAAAAAAGGTTGTAAAACTCCCTTAACAAACGTCTCACTTAGCAACATAAATTTTGGGGCTCAATTGTGGTCGTAAGTCGAGGACTACCTAGTGCTTCCCTCCTGCCCTGTGCACCTAGCTCTCTAGGAGACACACAAGTTCCCTATCACAATTCTTTAAGGAATTACTTGCAGAAGTGCTGATGAAAGTTGCCTATTCGTATTACTAGGGATTTTAGGAAGGAAATGTACAAAGGTCAACTCACAGCTGATTGTGCAACAGTTTGAATAAAATGGCACCCATCAGCAAATGTGTCTGAAATATTTCACAACAGGCAGTCACAGTGACCGAGGAAACCAGAAACTTGCATTTGTTCAGCTAACAAAACACTTTGCATAAAGATTCTGAATTCTACGCTGCTACTGAGGCATCTTTCTCTTTACAAAAATAAGCAACTCTATGGGTCATCCATCCTTGGCTTGCAACCGTTCTTTTAGTGACTGAATTTACAAGGCACTAAAAAAAGTGACTTACAACCAGATCTCACACTTATTAAAAAGATGTTGGGACTTTGGAAAAAGTGCAGAGAAGAAGCAACTAGGATGATTAAAGGTCTGGAGACTAAAACATATGAAGAACGATTGCAGGAATTGGGTATGTCTCATTTAATGAAAAGAAGGATTAGGGGTGACATGACAGCAGTCTTCCCGTATCTGAGGGGCTGCCACAAAGAAGAGGGGGTCAACTTATTCTCCAAAACACCAGAAGGCAAGATGAGAAACAATGGATGGAAACTAATCAGGGAAAGAAGTAACCTAGAACTCAGGAATTTCCCAACAGTGAGGAGTATTAACCAATGGAACAGCTTGCCACCAGGAGTTGTGTGTGCTCCATCAATTGGAGGCTTTTAAGAAGAGATTGGACAACCATTTGTCTGAAATGGCATAGGCCAGGGTCTCCTGCTTGAGCAGGGGGTTGGACTAGAAGACCTCCAAGGTCCCTTCCAGCTCTATTCTGATTATGACTGACTGTTATAGCATCCCTACAATCACGGGATTAAAATTTGGGCGCCTGGTGACTGGCATGTATTTAGGATGGTTGCAGCATCCTGGGATCATGTGATCACCATTGGCAACCTTCCCAGCTAGCTTCTGACATGCAAAGTCAATGGGGGAAGCTGGATCCACTCAACCACTTTGATTCATTTAACAAACGTTGGCACAAATGTTATAAAATGGTGCAAAATTCACTCAACAGCTGCCTTGCTTAGCAGTTGGAATTCCCCATTGTGGTGATACGTTGAGGACTATCTGTAGCGTCTTCCGGATACAATTGCTTCATAGAGATCAGGAGATGGGTGTGAATTAAGTCATATTAAGTTCTGGTTCCCCCACGTGAACAAAACAGAATAATTTACGGTGTGACAGGCAGAGATTGCACGACAATATTGGCAACACAATTCCACTTGTTGCCGTCTTGTAACTAAGTTAACAACCTCCCAGGATTCACAAATGCTTAGGGGCCTCCAATATATTCGCACCCCCAAGTGTGAGCATAACACATTCCTGTGCAACTGCTAAATCAGGGGTCTTCAAACTTGGCCCTTTTATGACTTGTGGACTTCAACTCCCAGAATTCCTCAGCCAGGCACGCGTGCCTGGCTGAGGAATTCTGGGAGTTGAAGTCCACAAGTCATAAAAGGGCCAAGTTTGAAGAGCCCTGTGCTAAATTATGTTCAGCACTGCCCGAAAAGCCCATTTTTAATTCGGTTCGTTATTCTGAAAAACACAAAACTAGAAAAATGCTAACGATCTTGCAGAGGCAGTCCTCCACTTACAACGGTAACGGAGCCCGTGTCATGATGGCTGTAAGTCGAAGAACCCATGTGAGTAGTCAGATTTTATGACCATTTTCTGGTGGTTGCTAAGTGGACCCATTGTCTGCAATTACAGGTAGTCTCGACTTACACCAAGTCATTCAGTGACCGTTTGAAGTTACAACGGCACTGAAAAATGTGACTTACGACCGTTTTTCACACTTACGACCCCTGCAGCATCCCCAGGGTCACGTGATCCAAATTCAGACGCTCGGCAGCTGACTCCTATTTATGACGGTCGCCGTGGCCCGGGGTCACATGATCCCCTTTTGCGACCTTCTGACAAGCCAGGTTCGCTTAACAAGCTTGTTACTAATTTAACAACCGCAGCGATTCACTTAACAACCATGGCAAGAAGTCGTAAAATGGGGTAAAATTCACTTAACAAATGTTTCACTTAGCGACAAAAATGGGTTCAATTGTGGTCGTAAGTCAAGGACCACCTGTAGTGTTTTTTTTGCTGGAAACTGGAAGTAAATACCAGTTTATGCCCAAAAAAATTAAAAACCATCATAAATTGCAGTTATGTCACTGTGGGACGCTGCAAATGGTTGTGTCAGTTATCGAGTGCCCCAAAAGTGATCACACGACTGCTGGAGAGGAAAGGTTGTCGGAACTTTGGAACCAGGACATAAGTATCTTTCGAGCTTCATCGTAACTTTGAACGGTCAGTAAGTGACCAGTCATCCCAAAGGTGCTTTTTCAGAAAGGAACTGGACTTTGTTGTTTTTCTTTGAGGACGTTTCGCTTCTCATCCAAGGAGCTTCTTCAGCTCTAACTGGATGGTGGGGAATGGAAGGATTTATACTCCTTGCAGACAGCTGGACATTTGCCTCAAGGCGATCAAACCGGTCAGTCCTAGAGGAGATCAACCCTGACTGCTCTTTAGAAGGCCAGATCCTGAAGTTGAAACTCAAGTACTTTGGCTACCTAATGAGAAGGAAGGACTCACTGGAGAAGAGCCTAATGCTGGGAAAGATTGAGGGCAATAGAAGAAGGGGACGACAGAGAATGAGGTGGCTGGATGGAGTCACTGAAGCAGTAGGCGTGAGCTTAAATGGACTCCAGAAGATGGTAGAGGACAGGAAGGCCTGGAGGAACGTTGTCCATAGGGTCGCGATGGGTCGGACACGACTTCGCAACTAACAACAGAATCATTGAAGCCATCCTGCAGCCAAGAAGGCTCCACACCCATTTGCACCATTCAGGTGACCCTGAGGACACAAATAAGCCTCTAGGTGGCCTCAATGACTCTCTAAAAGACCGCAAATGACCAGCTGTCTAGAAGGAGTATAAATCCTTCCACTCCCCACCATCCAGTCAGAGCTGAAGAAGCTTCTTGGATGAGAAGCGAAATGTCTTCAAAGAAAAAACAAGAAAGTCTAGTTGCCTCCTGAAAAAGCACCTTTGGGACAACCGTGATTTGGACGGCTGAGAATTTCCATCGATATTAAGTGACCGGTCGTAAGTCAAGGAGACTACCTGTATAACGTTTTTACAATTGTGTGCTGGTTTTACTAACTCCCTAATTCTCAGCCCAAAGGGCCAAGATTTCTGGACTTTTGAGTATTAGGGCAAGGGTGCTCCGTATCGTGGAGTTAAACTAAAGCTCACTGTGTTAGTACAATAAGGGCTTGTGCACAGAAGCGTTCACACTTTTGCATGAAAAAAAGACACAACAACCCTGCTCCTGCCCAGGCAGGTCCCAGATTTCTTCTGCAGCTTGGAAGGATTCAAACTCTAGCTTAGGAGTGTCCAACCATGGCAACTTAAGATTTGTGCCCTGCAATTCCCAGGATTCCCCAGCCAGAATTCTGGGAGTTGAAGTCCACAAGTTTTAAAGTTGTGCACTTAAAATTTAAAATATGAATTCAAAGCCAGTGGAAGACGGAAAGCAAACTCAGAAAGCATCCAACGTCTCCAATCCAGCTATTCCAAAATGCACATTTTAGGAACAAAAGGAGAGTTCTGTTTGGAAGGAGAAGCGCTTTACATCTCTAGGATTCTACCTTAATCTTTTCCTCACCCACTTTCGCTGATCTAGGCTCTCTCTACCTGCTCGAGTCTTTTCTGCAATGCAGGAGGACCACCTAATAACAGAGTTGGAAGGGACCTTGGAGGTCTTCTAGTCCAACCCCCTGCGCAGGCATGAAATCCTATACCATTTCAGACAAATGGGTGTCCAGTCTCTTCTCGAAGACCTCCAGTGATGGAGCACCCATAACTTCTGGAAGGAAAGCCATCCCATTGCTTAATTGTTCCCACTGTCCAGAAGTTTCTCCTCAGTTCTAGGTTGCTTCTCTCTTTGATTAGTTTCCATCCGTTGCTTCTTGTCCTGCCTTCAGGTGCTCTGGAGAATAGATTGACTCTCTCTCCCTTCTTTGTGGCAGTCTCTCAAATATGGGAAGACTGCTATCGTGTCACTCCTGGTCCTTCTTGTCATTCAACTAGACCTACCCAATTCCAGCAACCGTTCTTTATACGTTTTAGCCTCCGGTCCCCTAATCCACCTTTGCTGCTCTTCTCTATACGTTTTCTAGAGTCGCCTTCTGCAGCAATCCAAAACTGTAGCTTGCTGGACTCTTGGCATTTTCCCTGCCAAGCACGACAGGCATTCCCCAGAAGCTTCTAGCAAAGAAATGGCCTCTCTGGGTCTTCCTCTTTTGCCAGCGCTGATCAAAGCGATGCCAAAGCCACCTCTGCTAGCGAGGCCTTGGTGGCAGCAGCTTCCACGCTAAGAGGCTTCCCTTCCCCTTGCATCTCCATAGCTGCAGCTGATGGGCATCAGGCCTCCCTTTGCTGCCTGGGCTATAAAAAGAGCTCTTTGCAGAGTTCGCAGCCGGGTCCAATGCTGCTGGGGGAAGATGCTGCAGCTGCCAATTTGCTCTTGCCTGCGAAGGGGGGAGGGAGGGAGGGGGGTGCAGCCAGAGGGAGGACTCGGAGGGAGCACTTATAAATAGCCGTTTCTTACCCGGGCACTTTCTAAGTCAAGGGTCTTCCCAGGCAGGCAGGGAGGGAGGGAGGCAGGCAGCATAGTCTGGTTATGTTGCTGAAAAATTAGTGATGGAGGCTGGAGAGGGGTGGGGTGGGGTGAGCAACAACCAGGCAAATAATGTCTATAGGGGAGAATGTAGCACTATCATTGCAAATGAGATTTAGCTGCTAGGGAAAGGGCAGGGTAGACTGGAAGGAGAAGGAATGAAAAAATATTCATGTGAGGAAGAGGGGGAGGAAGAAGGGAGAGGGAGGAAGAGGGGAGGAGGAGGGGACAGGGAGGAGAGGTGGAAGGAAGAGAGGAGGAGGAGGAGGAAGGGGGAGGAAGAGGATTGTTTTAGGTACCGTAGGTAGGAACTGGAATCAGGAAGGTTAATCCACTCCTTAAAAATACTGGCTGGCAGATTATGAGAGTTATGGTCCCAACCAATGTAACGATACTGGGCTAAAGGAAGGCTGGCACACGGCATTTCCTGCCATGAACTCTTAACTTAATCCACCACAACTTGATTACTTTAACAGGAAGGGCTTCAGTCACAATATTAACAGCTGGCAGATTTATTTTATTCCACACCCTGCGAAGCTTAGCAATACTGAACAAAGCAGAATACAAAGGGACCTATCGCCCGAAGTCATGCATAAAATTCTTCAGAATGCACGCGGGGGGGGGGGGGGGGGGGAAGCATCGTCTTCAGAGACAGGCCAGCTCCGCACACCTTTACAAAGCAAGGTAGACCAAAATGGGACACAAACATGAAAAAAAGGCCTGGTCAATATTGAGGCTTCTTGGTTCTCGTCTTGTGCACGGAAAAACCTTTTCAAATCTCTTTGCCACGGATCTATTCTGCAGTCCGAGAAACTATTTCTTTTATACACCTGAATTTAATAGGGAGGCAGGGCTGCTGAGGTAGGACAATAAAGCCAGTCTTCTCAAACTGACCGGCCTCAGGAATTCTGGGAGTTGAAGTCCACAGGGCGTAAAGGGATCTGGAATTCTGGGAGTCCACAGGGTGTAAAGGGATCAGGAATTCTGGGAGTTGAAGTCCACAAGGCGTAAAGGGATCTGGAATTCTGGGAGTCCACAGGGTGTAAAGGGATCAGGAATTCTGGGAGTTGAAGTCCACAGGGCGTAAAGGGATCTGGAATTCTGGGAGTCTACAGGTTGTAAAGAGATCAGGAATTCTGGGAGTTGAAGTCCACAGGGCGTAAAGGGATCAGGAATTCTGGGAGTTGAAGTCCACAGAGTATAAAGGGCTCAGGAATTCTGGGAGTTGAAATCCACAGGATGTAAAGGGCTCAGGAATTCTGGGAGTTGAAGTCCACAAGTTATAAACGGTCCAAAGTTGTCCACCCCTGCTCAACAAGTAAGTCATCAACCCTCAAGGCCATTTTGTGCTATTATGGCTAGGCCAGCCCTGTGCTGTCCTGAGTATCTGGTTGGTAAAAAGGGAGGACTCCTTCCTTGCTAGGCACAATTGTCATGGCAACTAATGAAAAACTCAAGATTCCTCCAAATTATCATTTTGCAGGAAAAGAAGTCTGGGCTGGCTACAACAATTGGTTGCTTTCACATATTTATTAAGCCCTCAATAAACTCAGCAACTCTTTGCTCTTCAACAGCCCCCTGCCTTGGCCCTCACTGTGCAAATGATGGGTGTTGTACAAATTGCACCACAGCAGAAATGGCACACGGCAGCGGCGGCGGTGTGTGTCTCTCCATCAGATCAGCCGCCAGTTGCCAAGGGAAACTCAACACAAGGAAGAGAGGCATGAGCCAAAATGTTCGAGACACGGTGGGTCTCAAAAAGAAGGGAGAGACACTCGTTTACAACACGGGAAGTCCTCGGCTTGCAACCGTTCGTTTAGTGACCGTATTATGAAGTTGCAACGGCACTGAAAAAGGCCGCACTTGCGACCGTGGCAGCATTCCTCAGGGTCACGTGACCACGATCCAGATGCTTGGCAACAGGCATGGATTTATGGGAACATGGGGATCAATGTTGGCGATCTTCCCAGCCGACTTCCGACAAGGAAAGGCCGATTGGGAGAAGCCGGTTTCGCTTAATGACCGCACAGCTCACTTAGGGACTGCAGTCGCTCGCTTAACAACTGGGGCGAGAAAGATCGTAAAATGGGGCAAAACTCATTTAACAACTGCCTTGCTTAGTAATGAAAATTCTGGCTCAGCTGTGATGGTAAATCAAGGAACTGCTAGAAAAAATGGGAGTCTTCTGCTGTGTTTGTATAACACCAATAGTACCCGTGTTTCTCCGAAAATAAGACCCAACCGGAAAATAAGCCCCAGCCTGATTTTTCAGGATGCTTGTAATATAAGCCCCACCCCAAAAATAAGCCCCAGTTGAGATTGTCAGCCAGATGGACTCATTTAGTACCGTATTTCCCTGAATATAAGCCCTAACTGGAAAATGAGCCCTAATGTGTCATTTGGAGCAAAAATTAATATGAGATCCGGTCTTATTTTCGGGGAAACATGGTAGCGACCAAGCAAACGTTTTAAAAATGTGGCAGTGGGGTAATCCTTGACTTCTGACCATAACAGAGCCTGCCTATTATGGTCATAAAGCGGGCCACCCATGTGACCGACTCAACTTTGCAACGGTTTCCGGGGTGATCATAAAGCGAACAAGGTGGTTGTAAAGTGAACACCGCAGCCATTAAGCGAAGCCACTGTTTGGGGGGTGTTTTTCCAGCCCAAAGTACAGCTAATGGAACTTCAGAATTGGGCTCTAAGTACTTTTTTTTTTTGTGTGTGTGTGTAGATTGTAACATTAAATGGTCACTAATTGGCTGGTTTAAAGTCAAGGACCCATTCCGTGGAGAAAGGTTTTATTCAACGGACCGGAGGGAGCCTGGTTTTGAGCGCTGCCTGCACCCCGCGGATGGGGCTTTGCTTGTTTGCACGGACCAGTTGCTGGCCTGCCGCGGCCCGGTGCCGGTCCACTGCCCGGGGGTTGGGGACCCCTGATCTCCTGGGGTTAAAGAACTCGTAGCAAGAATGAGATTCTGCCAATTTGCTTCTTTCATTCAGAAGTAAGTGATCACAGACCACAAAAGTGTTAAGTGACAAGCGTTTGGTTTCACAACAATGAGACAGGACACCGATGTGCCAAAAGCCCAATGGCTCTGCGTAAAAGAGCACTGACACTGCTCAGGCTAACAACACCACAATTATTTAACTCCCGTAAATTGGCTTTCACACACTAAACAGCAAATGCGATGTAGCAGTTAAGGTACCGGATGAGCCAAACTGAAGACCACTCTCAATAACTACAGAAGCCCCCCTGGCTGACTCCGACCCAGTTGTTCAGCCAGGGGTCCCCAACCCCCGGTCCGTGGACCAGTACCGGGCCACAGCATGCCAAGCAACCGGTCTGCACAAACAAGCAAAGCCCCATCTGTGAGATGCAGGCAGCACACAAAACCACGCACTCTCCGGTCCGTGGAAAAACCTCTCTCCATGGAACCAGTCCCTGGTGCGCAAAAGGTTGGAGACCTGTGTTCAGCTATATATGCTTTCTTGAGCTCTTGAAGGAACGGCACAAAACAAACCCAATACAGGTAATCCTCCAACTTAACAACAGTTTTGTTTAGTGTCCGCTCAAAGTTACCACGGCACTGAAAAAAGGGACCCCTTGACCGTTTTTCACACTTACGGCCTTGGAAGCATCCCCACCATTCCCATGATTTACATTCAGGTGCGTAACAACCGACTCACAGTTATGACGGTCGCAGTGTCCCCGAGTCATGTGATCCTCCTTTTGGGACCTTCTGACCAGCCGATTCAAGGGGGAAGCCAGATTCCCTTAACAACAGTCTTATTAATTTAAGAACTGCAGGGATTCGCTTAACAAACGGGGCGAGAAAAGTTGTAAAATGGGGCAAAACTCACTTAACAAATTTCTCACTCAACAACATAAATCTGGGGCTCAGTTGTGGTCGTAAGACGAGGACCACTTGTAAATAATAAAAAAGAGACAACAAGAAAGCCACTGCATTGGTATCACTAAAATCCATTCTCTTCTAGCACTGAGTCGTGCTGGGCTGGGGAATTCTGGGAGTCGAAGTCCACAAGTTTGGAGACCCTGCTCTAAACAGCAATCGTGACCCCTGTTCTAGCAGATTCCAACAAAAACACAATTTAGCCGGCAGAATTAAATCATGACTCCGGTGTGAGCCCCAACAAAACGGATCCGTTTCTAACCGAGGCTTCACATGAGGTCGGCATTTTCCATTCTTATCTGGGGCACGCTGCAAAAGAAGCCCCCCCCCCCAACTGACTGCCAAAAGTACATCAGCTTTAGCTGTGCAGTGAAGAATGCAGAGTTAAAGGCTAAATGCACACCAAATTGGACTGACGGGAGTGAGGGGGTGGGATTAAGGGGTTTTAGTAAACTCTACCTGCCTTGAAAACCATTATCCGCAATACAGGTAGTCCTCGACTTTCGCCCACCATTGAGCCCAAACATTTCTGTTGCTAAGTGAAATATTGGTTAAGTGAGTTTTGCCCCAGTTTACGTCTTTTCTTGGCACAGCTGTTAAGTGAATCACAGCAGCTGTCAAGTTAGTAACACGGTTGCTAAGTGAATCTGGCTTCCCCATTGACTTTGCTCGTCAGAAGGTCGCAAAAGGGGATCACGTGACCCTGGGGGACGCTGCAACGGTCATAAGTGTGAACCAATTGACAAGCCTCTGAATTTTGATCACATGGCCACGGGGATGATGCAAAAGTCATAAGTGTGAAAAACTAGTCCTAAGTTGCTTTTTTCAATGCTGTTGTAACTTCTGTCACTAAACGAACGGTCGTAAGGCAAGGAATACCTGTACTGCTCAAATTTTTCCATTTCCAAAATCTATAGACGTTTCCATCAACAAGAATCTACCAGACAAACTCACTTAGCCGAGGGAGATTTCACTTGGTCAAAGAATGAAATAAGATGGGCTTGGCACGATCTGTTTTTAACAAACCCGTGGTTGGCTGCCAGTTATAACTTTATTTGTTTCTAGATGATCGCAGATCTGTGTGTTTTTTTTAATTATCTTTTCCAGTATCTTCCCAGATATTGATGTTAGGCTGATGGCTCTGTAGTTTCCTGTAGTTAAGGAGAAGCTTCCTAACAGTAAGAACAATTAACCAGTGGGGCGACTTGCCTTCAGAAGTTGTGGGTGCTCCAACAACAAAGGTTTTTAAGAAGAGATTGGACAGCCACTTGTTTGAAACGGTATAGGGTCTCCTGCTTGAGCAGGGGGTTGGACTAGAAGACCTCCAAGGTCCCTTCTAGCTATCCTGATTGAGATAAGAATTACGACTGGAGCAAAAGTATGAGAATGTGTGAATAGACACTTTCCCCTTCATCTATCCAACCAGCTTTCTCTCCAAGGCAGTAAGAGATGAAGCTGCCTGCTGGGACACACACTCAGCCCTCTTGGTTGACCCGCCTTGGGTCAGCAACAGGGGATTGCTGCCATATGTACAACACACACACACACAGCCACCCCTACGCATGCTTGACCCAAGTCCAGGTTCCCAGCAGCCCTGATTTTCCTAATATGGCAAAGACGGTGTCAAATGTTTGGGAAATCATGTCAGGAGTTTTATAGCATAAGCTCTTCAACATTTTTGGAGAGGCAGCCTGATCTTTCAAAACAGCGAGACGACATCTGGATAAAAAAAACCTTTGCAGACTAAGTGGTGGACCCTCAAAAGGCTGCAGAATCTTGTGTTTTCGGGTACACAGAAAATACGGAAAGACTGTTTGGTTACATTTATGGGGCTATCGCTTTCAGACAAAGCCAGCTGCAAGTAACGGCCTACTTTTTCAATAGTTATTCTTTGGGAATTCTCAGTCCAACCTCTATTGAGATTCTGCTTTGTCCACAGTAACTTTAGACTCGTAGTCGTGCTTCAGATACGAGGCATTCCCTGTAATAGCACTTGATTTTTATTTTTATTTTTAAAAAACGGAATAGCAGAATTGGAAGAGGTCTTCTAGTTTGACCCCCAGCTTAAGCAGGGCACCCCATACCATTCTGGACCTTATACCATTCCGGACAAATGGCTGCCCAGTCTCTTCTTGAAACCCACCAGTGTTGGAGCACCTGCAACTTCTAGAGGCAATTTGTTCCACTGATTAATTGTTCTCATTATCAGGAAATGTCTACTTATTTCTAGGTTGGTCCTCTCCTTGATTAGTTTCCATCCATTGCTTCCTATTCTGCCTTCAGATCCTTTGGAAAACAGATTAACACCCGCCCCTACTTTGTGGCAGCCCCTCAAATATTGGAAGACAGCTACCATGTCAAGCCTAGATTAGCAGATTGTAAAGATTGCAACACAAAAGAGTCTTGCAGCACTGCATCCCTTAGGAATCAAGTTTAACTCAACACCTACTACACACGCAAACACACACAGAGGGTTGCTGAGGTCTTTCCCTCCTCTAGTTTTTCTCATTTTCAAGTCACTCAACCAGAATAACAGAGTTGGAAGGGACCTTGAAGGTCTTCTAGTCCAACCCCCCTGCTCAAGCAGGAGACCCCATGCCGTTTCAGCCAAATGGCTGTCCAGTCTCTTCTTGAAAACTTCCACGACTTCTGGAGGTAAGCCATTCCACTGATTAATTAACAGAATAACAGAGTTGGAAGGGACCATGGAGGTCTTCTAGTCCAACCCTTGCTCAGGCAGGAGACCCTCTACCATGCGAGACAAATGGCTGCCCAGTCTCTTCTTAAAAGCCTCCAGTGATGGAGCACCCATAACTTCTGAAGGCAACTTCTGTTCCACTAGTTAATTGTCCTCACTGCTGGGAAGTTTCTCCTTAATTCCAGGTTGCTTCTCTCCTTGATTAGTTTCCACCCATTGTTTCTTGTCCTGCCTTCTGGTGCTTTGGAAAATACGTTGACCCACCCCCTTCTTTGTGGCAGCCCCTCAAATATACTGGAGGACTGCTATCACTTCACCCCACTCCTTCTTTTGTCTAGACTGGCCATACCCAATTCCTGCAACTGTTCTTCATGTTCATAACCGATCTTCAATCTTCAAATATTGGAGGACTGTTATCGTGTCTGCATGATGCTTTGAAAATACTTTTCCTTTGCTGACCAGCGATGGTCCAGGGCATTCATCCATCCCATGCTGATCGCAAGCAATGGAACCCACCTCCCTAATCGTTATCGTCGGTCGCCAAGCCTTTCACCCCCATTGGAGCCTGGAGTTTGTGGAAGGAGGGCAACGCGCAGCTTAGACAAAGAACACATGCTTAGCAGAGAGAAGATTCCAGATTTAATCAGCATCCTTTGCAATTAAAATAGGGCTGCGGGGACACAGGAGTTTTTTTTTACCCAGAGTGTTTGAATGCTGCTGTTGTTACTGGGGCGTCATTTTGGAGCAACAGGAACTAATGGCCTGACAAGGTGTATAAGGGTATAAAGGCTTATGTATAATCAAATCAATGCTGATTTGAATTGCTGATCACCTGGAAAGGGATCGGAGTCGGGGTTGCTCTGCCACGGCTATGAAACACTCGGAAAAGAGACAGGCTGGGCTGCCAGAGAGAATCCCAAGAAGCTAATTAGATAATGGAGAGCTCTCCAGGGACCAGGAGAAGGAGTGAGAATCTATTGAGTACAGGGTTGTGAAGATAAAAGCTCTCTTATCCAAGACCGAGGAAACTAACTGCAGGCAAAACAAAGAGGATCACGGGAAGCGATACTAACTACTTTATACTACATCGGCGAGGCCACGTTTCAATCAGAATAGAGCTGGAAGGGACTTTGGAGGTCTTCTGGTCCAACCCCCTGCTCAAGCAGGAGACCCTGTACCAATTCCAGGCAAGTGGCTGTCCAGTCTCTTCTTAGAAACCTCCAGTGATGGAGCACCCACAACTGCTGAAGGCCAGCCCTTCCACTGGTTAATTGTCCTCACTGTTAGGAAGTTTCTCCTTAATTCCAGGTTGCTTCCCTCCTTGATTAGTTTTCATCCAAATGTTTCTTGTCCTGCCTTCTGGTGCTTTGGAAAATAAGTTGACCGCCTCTTCTTCGGGGCAGCCCCTCGAACACTGGAATGCTGCTAGCATGTCTCCCCTAGTCCTTTTTGAAATACTGCATCCAGTTCTGGTCACCAGGATACAACAGGAGATGCTGAGATCTTACAAAGGGGGCAGAGAAGAACGATTAAGATAATCAGGGGCCTGTACGATGAGTGGTTGTGGGAACTGTGTATGTTTAACTTAAGGAAGAGAAGGACCCGGGGTGACATGATAGCAGTGTTCCAATATCTCAGGGGGTGCCACAAAGAAGAGGGAGTCAAGCTATTCTCCAAACCACCTGAAGGCAGGACAAGAAGCAATGGATGGAAACTAATCAAGGAGAGAAGCAACCTAGAACTAAGGAGAAATTTCCTGACAGTGAGAACAATTAAACAATGGAGCAGCTTTGCCTCCCGGAGCTGTAGACGCTCCATCAGTAGAGAAAAGATTGGACAACAATTTGTCTGGGATGAGGACTCCTGCCTTGGGCAATGGGTTGGACTAGAAGACCTCCAAGGTCTCTTCCAGCCTCATGATTCTATCTCTCGATACTGCTTTTACTAGATTCATCATCATGAGTTTTAGAAATCACATCTGGATCCTTTTGTTCTACATCCAGGGTCAGAGGAGGGTTTGGTTAATTTAGCAGAAACACTGCAAGAGTAGGGAAGAGACTATACAAATGTAGAGAGAAGCATTAAACAGAAGCAGGCTAAGACACCAACCTAACTGGAAAAGGCACAGCATCAAAACCATGTGAAGTATTAGTACCGCTTTATAAAGCCTTAGTGAGGCCACATCTGGAATACTGCATCCCGTTTCAGTCATATTACAAAAAAGATATTGAGAGTTTGGGAAAAGTGCAGAGAAGAGCAACTAAGACGATTAAAGGACTGCAGATTAAAACGAATGAAGAACGGTTGCAGGAACTGGGTACGGCCAGTCTAGAGAAAAGAAGGACTAGGGGGGACATGATAGCAGTTTTCCAGTATTTGAGGTGCTACCACAAAGAAGAGGGGGGGTCAACTTATTCTCCAAAGCACCAGAGGGAAGGACAAGAAACAATGGTTGGAAACTGATCAAAGAGAGAAGCAACCTGGAATTAAGGAGAAACTTCCCAATAGTGAGAGCCATTAACCAGTGGAACAGCTTGCCTCCAGAAGTTGTGGGTGCTTTTTCAGACAACTGAAGTGATATAGGGTCCCCTGCTTGAGCAGGGGGTGGGACTAGAAGACCTCCAAGGTCCCTTCCAGCTCTGACTGATTGAAAAAGATACTGGTTGGCAAAGCACTAAAGAGATTCTGATTTCTTCAACCAGCTGGCAAGGATTTCCTCCGGCACCCAGGCAAGGTTTGGGAGGACAGCCATGTGTAGTGACTTTCGTCTAGTGTGTGCTCAGGGCCAGTGCAAATGAGCTTCCATGACAGCTTCTTGGCAACTGATCTCCGGAACAAAGTCCCTTCTGCTGGTGCTGCAAATCCCACTCTATGGTTCACTGATTACTGCAGAATAAATAAGCATGGTGTTCTTCAGGACGGAGGGGTCCTACATAACAGAATTTAACAGAATAAGAGAGTTGGAAGGGACCTTGGAGGTCTTCTAGTCCAACCCCCTGCTCGAGCAGGAAACCCTATATAATTTCAGACAAAAGGTTGTCCAATCTCTTTGGGAAAGGGATTTGGGGAAGGATGTCCTAGGACAGAGGTCCCCAACCTTTTGGGCACCAGGGACCGGTTCCGTGGAGAGAGGTTTTTCCATGGACCAGAGAGTGTGGGGTTCTGTGTGCTGCCTGCATCTCACAGATGGGGCTTTGTTTGTTTGTGCGGACCGGTTGCTGGCGTGCCACTGCCCGGTTCCGGTCCACGGACCGGGGGTTGGGGACTCCTGTCCTAGGAGATTCAAATGAGAAGCTTGGAGTTGAGTAAGTCCATCCTAGGAGAAGAGAGGAGAGGAGAAGAGAGGAGAGGAGAGCAGAAAAAATAGTCTTTCAGTTTTTTCCTGGCTGGGAAAGAGCAGAAGTCTCCAAGCTTGTGGACTTCAACTACCAGAATTCCTGGGTACCCAGGTGCCAAACCCATTTAAAACACACCTCCTCAGTTTTAACTACAGGTAATCCTCGACTTACAACAGTTCACTTGGGGACCATTCAAAGTTACAACGGCACTGAAAAAAGGGACTTATTACCATTTCTCACGACCATTGCAGCATCCCCGTGGTCAGTTATTTACATTCGGACGCATGACAACCGACTCACATTTATGACAGTTGCCGTATCCCAGGGTCATGCGATCCCCTTTGGCAACAAGCAAAGTCAATGGGGAAGCCAGATTCACTTAACGACTGAGTTACTAACTTAACAGCTGCACCAATTCACTTCACAACTGTGGCGAGAGAGATCATAAAAATGGAGCAAAACTCACTTAACTGTCTCGCTTAGCAACAGAAATTTGGGGCTCAATTGCAGTCGTAAGTCGAGGACTACCTATATCGACATTAGAAGGCCACAACCATCCTGGATTTCTACTTTGCAGGAACACATCGGAATTGTTCGCTGTGTAATGCCACCCTAACCTTTTATTTTGAGAGTTTGTTTTTCCAGCAGGTTAACAGAAAACAATGTGACAGTAAAACCCTTTTTAAGACCCAGAACAAGCTACGTTGAGAGCCTACAAACAAGCACTCCTTGTGCCAAAGAATAGCCGTGTCGCACCGTGTTAATCTTTGGAAACGCTATAGCTGGTACTGGCCATCAACAGATCTATTTGGGAAAAGGCACGTAATCCCTACTTAGCCTTGAAGCTTCTCTTTTTCCCTTCAAGGTTGCCGAAGAAAAAAGGGACGGTGCTCTTAAGATTAGCCACAATTAACTCTGTGGCGAACTCTGAATACTTTCATCGGCTTCTTTCCAGTAGGTTGCTGAATTTGATTATCTAGGTCAGGGGTAGGCAACCTTGGCTCTTTTATGATTCGTGGACTTCAACTCCCAGAATTCCTGAGCCAGCCATGCTGAGGGGAAAGGGAGAGGTTTCCAAGCTGAGCCATGCTGGCTCAGGAATTCTGGGAGTTGAAGTCCACGAGTCATGAAGGGGCCAAAGTTTCCCTCATGCTGGCTCAGGAATTCTGGGAGTTGAAGTCCACAAGTCATGAAGGGGCCAAAGTTTCCCTCATGCTGGCTCAGGAATTCTGGGAGTTGAAGTCCACGAGTCATAAAAGAGCCAAGGTTGCCTACCCCTGATCTAGGTTAAGCTTGGGTCAGAAATTGATTGGAATAAGAACAGGGGGCGGACAAAACACAGAGACATATTTATTGCTACCCAGTTTATGGTTGGAAATAGCATCCCAAATGTCACTGCAGGTAGTCCTAGACTTATAACCATTTCTTGAGTGGCCGTTTGAAGTTACAACAGTACTGAAAAAGTGTCTTGGGACCGTGTTTCACACTTACGGCCACTGCAGCACCCCCGTGGTCGCATGACCAAAATTGAGACAGACACTTGGCAACTGGTTCATACTTATGACGGTCACAGTGTCCCGGGGTCACACGATCCCCTTTTGCGACCTTCTGACAAGCAAAGTCAGCGGGGAAGCCAGCTTCACTTAACCCTGTCACTAATTTAACAACTGCAGTGATTCACTTAGCAGCTAAGGCAAGAATGGTTGTAAAATTGAGGCAAAACTCACTGAATAACTATCTCACTAAAACAAGAGACATTTGGGGGTCTCTTGTGGTTATAAATCGAAAACTACCTGTATTGTCTGCTTGTTTTTGTCGCCTGTCTTCTTGCAGACCTTTCTAAGTAACACCACGAGTGCTAGTAAGGAGTGCGGTTTGCTGTCAATTTATATCCTGGTGTCTTAGGGATTCTTTGATTGGGCTGTTTACTGACGGCTCTTTGGCAGTTTCTTGATTGGGGTATTGCTTACTTGATTGCTGGTCTGAAGTCCAATAAAACTGCTTTTATCGGGCGCTCATATTCTATTGTCCCAGGATCAAAAAGCAGTATACGGTAGGCCATTTTTTTCCTACAGATCTGGGAAACAGATCCGGCTGATGGGATAAATTTCCTGAAACGCTGTAAAAACAATCCTTTTAAATCATAGCATTAGTGTCTGTCTCACGTTCAAAAAGCTACCGAACCTGATGCGTCTGAGCTATTGATTCCAGAATGGCCACTTTTCCCCTTTGTTGATTATGAAACCCAAAAACCTGACCGTGGCAGCGAAAGACAACCCGTGAAGAAAAACAGTTTTCCTCTGTTAAAAAAACCAATTCATACGGAAGAATAATGGGAGAAATGTTCAAAAATGGGTAAGAAAATCTTCAAAGGATGCAGGGATCCTCGGAGGCCATGGGGGCCTTCTAAGTTGTGGAACCGCACTTGTGAAAAGCCAGAAAGATAACGACCAGTTTTCCTACTGCATATTTTTCTAGGAAAGATCCTGTGCTCCGTTTGACTTTAATTGCTTGCTCTTTATTCAAAGTAACAGATTTACTGTATATATTCTTTATGCTGTTCCATTGCATGGCTCCCTTTCGTGGGCTTTGCCCATCAATAAAGGAGAACATTTGTAGCTCAGTGTTGAAATGAGGGGCCCTTGGTGCTCTCTGAGCTTGGTGTTTTTCTTGCAGACGTTTCATTACACAACTAAGTAACATCATAAGTGCTAGAAAAGAGTGGGATCTGCGGTGAGGAGGAGGAGGACCGTGGGGTCCTTGGTGCTCTCTGAGCTTGGTGGTTTTCTTGCAGACGTTTCATGACCCTAACTAGGTAACATCACCCATCTTTTAAAAATCTTCCAGAAAATTTCAGTTAAGTCTCTAACTTCCTAGGGAGCCACAATTACTGTGTGAATTGGTGCGCTCTGCATTTTATTTGCATCGGGTCCAATAGTTGCAGTGATGGTCTCCAGAATACATTTACTTTTTTTTTTTTTTAGGACTGAAGAAAATCACCCTCTATGCTTCTAAGCACAGAGTTAAATGGAATTTTGTTGCCCAGGTAGAAGCAGCATCCTTTTGGAGACCAGATGCTCTGGAAAAACAACCAAGGTTATCCCCACCCTGTCCTGCATGCATTCAGCTGCCTGTTGTTGAGAGATACCTGCCTTGGTGGACCTGGGTTTCATCCAGCTGAACAATTACGTTCCTAATCTGCCTCCCATAATATGGCAGTAGATGATTTGGGCTAGGCATTTCCGTTCTGTCTGCTGTCTACAAATACGTGAAATTTCATATTCAGGACACGAGGCTCACGAGGCTGACTTTTTAAAAAGCTGTTTTTCATGTTTATGGGTTCTCTCTCCAAGGGGTTCAGGCCAGCATACCTCGTCTTATGTTTACAACCATTTTAGGATAACTACTGCTCCCCTGTGGGTTGAAAGCCTCCCGCTGGCATCTCCACAGGAGAGATGTGCGAGAGAGGTTTATGGTTTCATGGAATTTCTTGGACACGCAGCTGCTGTGACGTTGAGCGAAAAAGTCATAGGCTGCAAATATACTGCAGCCTACCTTTGAGTTTGTTTAGCCCTATCCTCTGAAACCCTGATTCTCAGTTTCCCCCGTCTGCTCATTTCACCCACACCCTAGTGTGGTGTGGCCACGACAATCCTAGTTTATCTTCTGGCGTTACTTTTAAGTGCTTTGAATAAGGAGAAACACAGATGCCAGCTTGTAAAACTCACATTGAATCAGCAAGTTGTGGTCCTATAGCCAGTGACAATCAATTCTGCGATTCACGATACGGCTCTAAAATTAAACCCCAACCCAAGTTTTTACAGTACAGCTACCAGCCAGTACTTAGCTACACTGAAAAATGAAGCAAGTATAATTGAATAACAAGAACACGACACGCTTATCTTATGAGTTCAGTCTCAAACGTATCTAACTTAGACAGCAGTTAGAGGGAGGACACTGCAAGATATATTTTAATAACTGTTTGGGGTCCCTGTGCATTCAGAACAGCCACTGGCCTCCCAAAGAAGGGCTTCAAATGGAGTGTCCAGTCTTGGCAACTTTAAGTCTTGTGGACTTCAACTCCCAGGCTTCCCCATGCTGGCTGGGGAATTCTGGGAGTTGACGTCCACAAGTCCTGCCTTAAAATATATTCATAAAGTAAGCAGGCAAAATCCAACCAGCTATTCATCAGAACCACCCCACAAAGGACCACTATTACCTTGCATGTAAAATTACACACATATGTATAAAATACTTAAAATAATTTTCAACTAATAAGGGTATTTTTCACTTAATAGGGTATCAAGGTATTTGCAAAGCACATTCTAAAAGTTCATTTATTTACCATTTCACTGCAAATACTGCATTCAACACCTTCCCTCTCCAAATGAAATCAGTGCATGGCAAAATTATTTTGCCTCCACACTTTTAAAACCCTAGGATTAAAAAAAAAAAAAAGCATTCATTTCCCTACATTTTACATAGAAAGTTAACCCACCTGCCTTAAATACAGGCAGTGCACCGCCAGATAAGTTGCCCAGATTGACAAATGTTAGGAGCAAGACGACCTACACATCTGGAGATTAAAAAAGAAAAGTGAGCTGACCCTCATAAAAATAGGGGCAGGGCTCTGATCACATGGTCACTGCTTTTTAACTTTTTTTCCAGTTTCCTCCTACCAGTTGCTCCTGATTTGGAAGGTCTTTACGTTGAAAAGAATTAATTAAACCAGAGGCGGGGAACTATGGTCCCTTTGATGACTTGTGGACTTCAACTCCCAGAATTCCTGAGCCAGCCAGGAACTCTGGGAGTTGAAGTCCACAAGTCATCAAAAGGCCATAGTTCTCCACCCCTGGATTAAATCATTCACATATGCTCCTCAAACACGAGGCATTCAGTCCCTCCTCCAAGGTAAATTCAGATTAGAAATGTCCATTATTATTTACTGGACACACAAATTAGGTGAGTGTTCTGTGAAGGATCCTTTTCAAGATCCAAAATGCTCCAGGTAAACGCAAAGAGAAATACCTGTCCACTTTTGGTTCCTAAAGCAAGCTACTTCTTTACATGAGAAGGGTGCATTCTGCATTCCCAGTGCCGGTCCTCCCAACAGCATTCTGATTTTTACATATTTATTTTTATTACATTTATATGCGGCTCATCTCAAATATAAAGTGTGAGATAAACTTTCTCTCTCACATATAAAGCGACTCTGGGCAGCCTTACAAGTAATTTGAATTTGGATCCTATCTAGATAATCCTCCAGTTTGGGTTCCTTTCAACCAAAGGCAGGGAGGATTCCATCCTTTTGTCTCCCCGGGGCTGGAGGGGGGAGGAGAACTGGAGCTGGTTTTATTTTTATTTATTAAATTTATATGCCGCCTATGTAACTCTGTTAGAACAGTCCTGGGAGGATTGCAGAGTTGATAAAAAGGTAAAAAAAAAAAAGATAATACGGAAGATTAAATTAAGAATTTGGTTCTCTTTCCATGCAAGATACCAGCCAGCCAGAAACGCAGGGGGAGAAAAGCAAAGGGATGGCCCTGAAAAGCGGTAAAGGGGGGGGGGCTCTGAAGGCCTGGGCTCCAACCCTCCCCAGTTGCCCGGTTTTCCCCAGGTGGCCTCAGGAGAAGGGGGGAAATTGGGGGGCGGAGCTAAGAGGACCAGACACAGCCCCTCCTCTCTCATTGAAATGCATGGGTTGGGGGGGAAGAGAAGGGAGTCTCTGAGGAACAAAGCAAGAAGAAAAGGCGCCCCTGAATGCAGGAAGACCCTCATTAAAGTGAGGGGCCAAAGCAGGGAAACAGTCATGAAATGTGGGGGTGCAAAAACAGGGGAGACCCTCATAAAAAGCAGGCTACAGAAGCGGAGCAGGCCTCATGAAAAACAGGGTGCCAAAGCAGGGAGACCCCTATGAAAAGCAGGGAGGCCTTTATTAAAAACAAGATACCAAAGCAGGGAGACTGCTATGAAAACTGGGGTGCAAAACTAGAGGGACCCTCATGTAAAGAGGGAAGACCCGCTGAAAAAGCGGGATGCCATGCAGGCAGACCCTCATCAAAAGCGGGGAGACCGCCATGAAAAATGGGGTGCCAAACCAGAGAGTCCCTCATGAAGAGGGGAAACCCTCATTAAAAATGGGCTACAAACTGGGAAAGGCCCTTCATGAAAAACAGGGAAACCCTCAGAAAAACAGGGTGCCAAAGTGGGGAGACCGCCATGAAAAGTGGGGTGCCTCCTGCACGAAAAGGGGGGGGACCCTCATTAGAAAAAAGGGTGCAAACCTGGAGAGGCCCTCATGAAAAAATGAGGAGACCTTCATCTAAAGCCGGGTGCCAAAGCAGGAGACCACCACGAAAAGTGAGGAGCAAAAGTAGGGAGACCCTCATTAAAAAGTGGGATGTCAAAATCAGAGACCGCCATGAAAAACAGGCTTTCCAGGAAGGCACTCCTGGAAAGAGGGGAGACCCTCCTCGAAAAGGGGGCTCAAACCTGGGGAGACCCCCCAAAGGGGGGCACAAACCCAGAAAAATGGGCAGACCCTCATGAAGAAAAAGAGGGGTGCCAAAGCGGGGAGACTGCCATGAAAAGTGGGGTGGAAAGGCAGGGAGACCCTCACAGAAAGCTGGGAGACCCCACTTAAAAAGCCACAGCAGGGGGGAACCATGTAAAGTGGGGTACCAAACTAGAGAGACCAAAGCAGGGAGACCCTCATGAAAAGTGGGGTGCCAAACCAGACACCCTCCCTTACAAAAAGCGGGGGGTCTCATTAGACAGCGGGGTGCAAACCTGGGGAGACTCATGAAAAATGGGGAGACCCTCATGAAAAAGCAGGGTACAAAGCCCATGGGGGGGCGCACGCAGCTCCCCCCCCCGTGAGGAGCCTCTGAGGGGGCGGACCCCCTCCGAGGAGAGTCTTTCCCCTCACAAGCTTGTGAAAAACAAGGAGACCCCCATGAAAACTGGGGTGCCAAATCAGAAAGACCCTCCCTCACGAAAAGCGAGGGGGGGACGCTCATGAGAAAGCGGGGTGGCAAGCCCTCGTCTGAGGGGGGGGCGCCCAGAGAAGCCCCCTCCCCCGGGTGGGGGGGGCGAGTCCTCCCGTCCCGGGGTCCCCCTCCAAGGAGGGCGTCTCTCCCCCTCCCCCAACCGCCCCCTCCCGTGCCAGGCCCGCGCGCGTGCCCCCCCCGGTGGGGGGCGGGGCCGGGCCTGGTGGGGGCGGAGCCTCTCACCTTGAAGTAGCCGCCCTCGTAGAGCGTGTTGGGCGGCCCGAAGATGGCCACCTCCCAGTTGTACAGGTCGGACTCGTCGACCAGGGTGATGCGGAAGCCCTCCACCGGCTCCTCCTGCAGCCCCTTCAGCTCCAGCATCAGCGCCTTCTGCGAGCTGCTCACCTGCTGCTGCGCCATGGCGGAGGACGAGGCGGCGGGGGACGGCGAGGCGGGCGCCGCTCAGGACGGGACGGGCCGGGCCGCGGCGGGCCAGGCCGGGCCAGGCCGCCCGGCCCGCCCGCCGCCGCCGCAGCCGCCGCCGCGATCCTCCTGCTCCGTGCGGGGCGGCCCTGGGCGAGCCCGCCGGCGCCGCGGGGCCCGAGAAGGGGCGGGGGGGGAGGGGGAAAGGCGACGAGCGCGGCCTGCGCCTCCGAGCGAGGCAGCCGCTCACCCCGGGCCCGCTTCGCTCCCCACCACCGGCGGCGCCCTCGACGCCGCCGCTGCTGCTTCCTTTTGTGACGGCGACGCCGCTCGCGCGCTGACGTGAACGCGCACGCTCCGCCCGGTAGGCTCCACCCTCCTGCCGCCGCCGCCGCTGCTTCCGCCTCCCTGGCAGGCGGCGCAGGCCGGCCGGCCTGCCTCTCCGCGCACGCGCACGCAGAGGAGGCTTTGGCCACGCTCTCGGTTACGTCAGAGGCGGCCTTGGCAACGCCCCCGGTTACGTGCGAGGCGGCTTTATTGGGCCGATTGCCAGCACTTCTGATTGGCTGGGCTGAAACGCCCATCTCGCCCGCTCGCCCTATAGCGCTCTCTCGTCCAATGTTTAGTCTAGTTCCGCCTTTTAGCGTAATATCATTGGCTGGGTCCATGGTACACGCCCTAAGGGAAGGAAGCGTTCGGCCATTGGCCGCTAGTTGTTAAAAAGTACTCGGGCTTCTTCAGGGATTGGGTGGTTTCCGTCTCTGTTTTCCAACCTCTTGTGCGGTGGGGAAGGCGTTTAAGCGTCTCTTAAATGGACGGAACCATTAAGCCATTGAAAGGGGGGGCGGTTTGTCTGAAATGGTGCGTTTTCAACAAAAAAGGGTCGTTTTGGGGTGCTAATTTGTTTGTTGGGCGTTATTTCCAAAATCTTTTGCAATAATGAAGGCGGGAAATTAATGCCATAAAAGATGCAATAAAACGTAGGCAATGGATCAATGATATAATTGTCACAATATGTAATTGTACATGTAAACGTAGGCAATGGCTCGTATATATAAGTCACACAACTCCCTCTGCCATAGAACATGGTTTAGGTTCTGGTTCATGCAATAATGTGAAGCAGCCCCCTTGGATCACATTAATGCATTGGGCCAAATCATGTGTAAACCACCATTAGGATAAGCTTTGATGTAACCACATATAAGCCATGGTAAACCACCGTAAATCAAGTTGAGGCCTGGTTATGGGTCAGTGGGTTTTCTTGACCAGTACAGTATAACCCAGTGTTTTTCAACCTTGGCAACTTTAAGGTGTGTGGACTGGGGAATTCTGGGAGTTAAAGTCCACATAAAGTTGCCAAGATTGAAAAAAACACAGCTATACCTCCATGGCAAGCCTTGACAGAATGAACCAAACGAGGGAAACTCTCTTATTTTTTATGAAGGTTGCAAAGATGGAAACTGATAATCAAATAAGAAAATCCCCCAATTAATTTTTAAAAAATAGAAAACTGCTTGTTTGCAAAAACTGGGAAAATTTTGCAATGCTCTCATTGGGGAAAGGGACCCCAAAACAGCATAAAGCAGACAGAATGTGAATCTCACCCCCATTTTAATTGTAACACAAATTTAATGACCTTTTGAAGTTATGAAGGAACCCCCAGTACGTACTTATGACCGGGTCCAGAGTTCTGACGGTTGGCATTCCCTTCCATGTCATGTGATTGTGTTTATAACCAGTTTTACGACCTGTTGCAGCATTCCGTCATCACATGACTGCAATTTATGACTTTTTAATGCTGGTTTTTGGTCTTTTTCAGGTGGTTTCCAGCAAAAAAGCACCCATAGGGATACATTGACTTGCTTTGTGACCACAGGGTTCATTTTCTGACTGCAGCACTTCCTCAATGACTGTCACACACACATAAGAAAACCGGTTATAAAATCAGGTCAGTCGGGTAGAGGCCTCGACTTACACCCAGCATGACTTTGAACCAGACTTTTGGGCTCCATCAGGGCTGTAATTAGTTGTAAGTCGAGGACAAAGGGATCAGCCACCCCCTTCTATTTATCTGCTGTTGAGCTTGACTTGGAAAAAGCTTAATTTTAATTAATTCAGAATTTGTTTCTACACATACACGCAAAGTTCAAAGTGGACTTTAAAAAAAAACTGTTAACCAATTTTGGCAATTTGTTTCCCCCCCCCTTTTTTTTGAGTGGGAGGGATTACCTTTAAAACAGGACATTTCTATTATAATTTTTTTACGGATTTGTTCCAGATTCAAAATCAAGGTTTATCTTTACTTAAAACCTTAACTTCCGAGTTTGTTAAATTTCTTAATCTGAACAGATTTCTAGCAGTATGGATAAAATTTATCACAGTTTTTCATTTATTCTATAATTTATACAGTATCGATTATGGTTCTCAATCTTTATATTTGTTTATATCTTAATAAAGACATACAGGCTTTTAAAAACAATGCAATTTACTCTTATTTATAATCAGGTAATAAAATGCTGAAAAACTTTAATTTTTAGGTGAAATGTAAATTCCCTGTTTGTATATATGCAATAAAATGTGACGATAAAGTTGGATTTCCTGAGAATACCTAAAATTTCCTAGGCAAATTTCCTTTGGGAAATTCAAATTTATCTTACTTCAAGTAATTATAGTAATTTGGTGCACATTGAGTAAGAGACTTTGGTTGACATATCAGTTTCTCTGGTCACGGGAATATGCTTGGTGTTGGTTTAGGTTAGTGGATTATCTAATAAACTACAGCTAAACAAATTATGGCTTCTTATACTGTGGTTTATCCAATAAACTATAGCTAAAAGAACTATATCTTCTTATAATTGTGGTTTCTCCAGTAAACTACAGCTAAGCAAACTATAGCTTCCTGTAATTGTGGTTTATCCAATAAACAATAGCTAAAGAAACTATGGCTTTCTGTAATTGTGGTTTATCCAATAAACTATGGTTCCTTGTAATTAAGGAATTGGTCAAAGAGGCCCATGGATGGGGACAGGAGGTTCCGGCACTTGTGGGATAGTGTCAAAAAAAGTCAAGGGTCCCCCCCCCCAAAAAAAAATGTGATAAAGCCCTGGGTGTGAAAAGGGGTGGGGCTGTGATTGTGGGACACCTGCAAACAATTCTGCTTCTTAAAGCAAAACCAGGGCTGAGCTGAGCAGGCCAAGGGCGACATCTGCTGGTTATCAGAGAAACTGGTATTTAGTAGGAAGACCACCAAGGAAAGAAAGAAAATGAAGCTCTACAATTTATTTATTTTTATTTCATATTTCTTATTCAGCCAGTCAATGTTCCTGCCTAAAGTGGAACTAGAACTCACTGTCTCCTGGTAATTGTCCCAAAGAGCAAAGACCTTGGCCCTTTTATGACTTGTGGACTTCAACTCCCAGAATTCCTCAGCCAGGATAGGGCTATGGTTAGGGGTAGGGTAGGATTAGGGATAGGGTAAGAATAAGAGTAGGGGTAGGCATAGCTATAGGGGTAGAGTTGGGATAGGGGTAGGGGTAAAGATAGGGGTAGGGGTAGACATAGGTATAGGGGTAGAGGTGGGGGTAGGGGTAGGGTTGAAGTATAATAACCTGAAAACTTATTATAATGTGGAAAACACACCCTTTAGTTAGGATCATGCTAAGAATAGATTATTAGAACTGCATAAAAGCCTAACAAATAAATCCATGATTCCAATTTTCTGCCTTCTTCCCCTCCTTTTCAAAGCATTTTATGCAAACTTTAGAATTATCCCATAACTACCTTCCACCAGAACATAGGACATGGAATATCAGAGTTTAGAGGGGACCTTGGAAGTTTCCTAGTCCACTAGTTTGAAGACCCCTGCCCTATATACCATTTCAGTCCAGTCTCTTCTTAAAAACCTCCAGGATTGCAACCTTCACATTTGTTTTCTGTGGTTTTTGCATGCACTGATGTAAGACGCAACAAAGCCCAATACTCGGAAACGATCGTCCCTCTTCTGAAAATGCCCAGGTTGTCCTTGAGTTACGACCAAAACTGACCCCAAAATTTCTATTGCTAAGTGAAACATTTAAGTGAGTTTTGCCCTATTTTGCGACCTTTCTTGCCGCAGTTGTTAAGTGAATCAGTGCAGTTGTTAAGTTAGTCACACTGTTGTTAAGCAAATCTGGCTTCCCCATTGACTTTGCTTGTGGGAAGGTCACAAAAGGGGATCACGTGACCCCTGGGACACTGCAACCGTCATAAATCTGAGTCAGTTGCCAAGTATCTGAATTTTGATCCCGTGAGCGTGGGGGAATGCTGCAACGGTCGTAAGTGTGAAAAACGGTCCCAAGTCACTTTTTTCATCGCTGTTATAACTTTGAATGGTCACTAAATCAAGTGTAAGTTGAGGATTACCTCGAAACAAGCGAAATTGTGAAACGGAACCCGGAAGTCACATCTCCAGAGAGAGAGAGAGACAGAGAGAGAGAGAGAGAAAGAGAGTGAGGTTGGACCTCTCTTCATTTTTCTACTTCTAGGCTTCTACCAGCGATAACTAAAAGGTCGTTTCGCCAAACTTCCTGCGCTCTCCACCAAACGGTGCGGTGGGCGGGGCTACACGACGCTAACCTATCGGAGGCCGAGAGGGACGAACTTGTACACCGGAAGCCGGAAGAACCTCCATGTGTGGCGCTGTCGGCTCCACGTGGTTTTGCAGAGCGCCACCCGCATGGCTGCCGGAGCCGGTCTGCGGAAGGTGGGTTTGCGGCCGAGCGGAGTGGGGTAGGGAAAAAGATCGTGGGGACGCAATACCGTGGGGCTACCGGGGAGCTTCGCCTGTCTCCTCACCGGACCACAACTCCCATCATCCACGGCGGGTGTGTGTGTCAAAGACAATGAGAGTTGTAGCCCGGGGCCTGTTTCAAGGTTTGGGCGGTGTGTGTGCGCGCGTGTGAGACACACACACAGACACACAGAGGCAGTCACATCCTGACTCCTCTTGGCCGTAGCTTGATCTGTTTGAACTGTAGGGTTGGACTAGAAGACCTCGAAGGTCCCTTCCAACTCTTGTTGTTCTTTTATTTATTGATGCATCTCAGCATCCCATCCTTTCGGGAAGGCTGCTTTTTTTAGAGTGGGACAGGAGCTTCTTTTCTATCACTACCCCTAATATATTTCCTGCAAAATATATTTGATTTAGGCTGCTTACCGCTTCTTTCAGCAGCTCAGGCCACGCAGGAACGCAGTAGTTTCAATCAGAATAGAGCTGGAAGGGACCTTGGAGATCTTCTAGTCCAGCCCCCTGCTCAAGCACTCGTGGAGTAGCTGGTGGGCCCAAAGCCGCTGTGAGGTCTCATGGCTGCAGTTGGACCGGGACCTGCCTCTCCTGTCCCGCTGCCTTGTTTCAGGATGCTTCATTGTTTCCTGCAAATCTGGGATTCCTAGCGGTCTCATTCAAGTGAGAACCAAGGATGGATCTTATTTAAGTTTAATCTTTTAGAACAGAACAGAATAACAGAGTGGGAAGGGACCTTGGAGGTCATTTAGTCCAACCTCCTGTTCTTAATCCTTTTAACTATTCTTTACTTGTTACTATAATATGTCAGCTACCCAGAGTGCCTTGTACGAGATGGGCAACATAGAAATTTAATAAATAAATTCATCAGGGGGCTGAAATCGGACAAAATATCGCAGTAGTTAAAGAATGCTACAAAAAGAGCGGGCAGTTACAGGTAGACCTCGACTTACGATCTCAGTTGAGCCTTAAAATTTCTGTTGCTAAGCGAGACAGTTAAGTGAGTTTTGCCCCGTTATGTGACCTTACTTGCCACAGTTGTTAAGTGAATCACTCCGGTTGTTAAGTGAATCTGGCTTCCCCGTTGACTTTGCTTGTCAGAAGGTCACAAAAGGGGGAAATCACATGACCCCCGGGACGCTGCAACCATCATAAATATGAGCCAGTTGCCGAGCGTCTGAATTTTGGTTACGTGACCCTGGGGAGGCCGCAACGGTCGTAAGTGAAAATCAGCCGTAAGCCCCTTTTTTCATTGCTGTTGTAACTGCGAATGGATACTAAATGAAAATCTGTAAGTCGTTGACTACCTGTATAACTATTGTGAGCAGGGTACTGTTTAATCAGAATAGAGCTGGAAGGGATCTTGGAGGTCTTCTAGTCCAACCTTCTGCTCAAGCGGGAGATCCTATACCCTTTCAGATAGGTGGCTGTCCAGTTTTTTCCTAAAAACTCCAGTGATGGAGCACCCACAACTTCTAAAAGGAAGACATTCCACTGATTAACATAATAACAGAGTTGGAAGGGACCTTGGAGGTCTTCTAGTCCAACCCCCCTGCTCAAGCAGGAGAGTCTAGTCTATACCATTTCAGACAAGTGGAGGTTCAATCTCTTCTTGAAGACCTCCATTGACGGAGCACCCACAGCTTCCAAAGGTGAGCTGTTCCACTAGTTAATTGTCCTCACTGTTAGGAAGTTCCTCCTTAATTCCAGGTTGCTTCTCTCCTTGATTAGTTTCCATCCATTGTTTCTTGTCTTGCCTTCTGGTGCTTTGGAGAATGTTGACAGCCTCTCAAATATTGGAAGACTGCTATCATGTCACCCCTAGTCCTTCTTTTCTCTAGATATCCTTTCTCAAAGATGTGTGGCAGGGGTCCACAACCCCCGGGCCCCTGACTGGTACCGGTCCACAGCCTGTTAGGAACCGGGCTGAGCAAGCAAAGTTTCATACATACATTCCCCCCCCCCCCAGGTTTGCGGAAGACAATTTTTCTTGGTGCCAGAAAGGTTAGGGACCGCTGATATATGGCCGTACAAACCTTATAAAGAAAAGTTTAAAAAGCTCATGAAGGAAGAGAAACAACAAATAAAGATCACATCCTCATGAAGGAGGAGGATAAATAAAGTTCAAAAACCTCACGAAAAAGGAGAACGGATAAGTAAATAAAGCTTAAAAGCTCACGAAGAAGGGGAATAAATAAACCCAGTTTAAAAGCTTGTGAAGGAAGTATTGGTTGACCTGTTCTTGAATTTCAAAGTGTCACTGTGGAATTTAAAGCCAGCAGCAAAAATATCTGAGTTTCCAGATCCTGTGTCATTCCACAGAGTTTGCTGTTCCCTCTGGGTTCACACATCACATTAAACCATCATGGGCTCTACTTAGTTTGGGCATCCTGGGCTGGCCAAACCCATCTATTGTGATCTCTAAAGCATTGCTTATATCCTAGAGCAGTGTTCTTCAACAACTTTTGAGAGATGTGGACTTCAACTCCCAGAATTCCCCAGCCAGCATGGCTGACTGGGAAATTTTGGGAGTTGAAGTCCACACCTCTTTGAGTTGGCAAGGTTGAAAAACGCTAAACCAAGATGGAAAATAAGTTCTAGAACAAATGAGAAATGGGGTTTTGCCTCTTTTGTGACCACTGTGGGAAAACAGACCACTTAGCACAGGGTTGGGGAAGTATGGCCCTTTTATGACCTGGGGACTTCAACTCCCAGAATTCCTGAGCCAGCATGGCTGTTCTAGAATCAGCAGCCTTATTTAGGTGAGTAATTCCCTTCTTTTTTTGTTACCTGCAGATGTCTGAACGTGATGAGGGAAGTAAAGGTCCGGAGAAGAAAGGGAACCAGAATGGCATCCATAAGGGAGAGAAGCCAAGGGGCAAGAAACGGGCTTCCTCCTCTGAAGGCCTCTTGCAGCCGGTGAAGTTGGGCAAAAGCGAGCTCTACAAGGTGCCCACCAACGAAGAACTGAGCCACCTCAAGGAGACGGAGAACCTGTTCCATTCCAACCTTCTGCGCCTGCAGGTCAGTTTGGGTTGGGAAATTGGAAGGAGGAGTCAAGCGGGGGCCTAGCTTGGAATCCTTCTGTAGCCACAAACTTTCTCGCCACAGTTGTGTATTGACTCTACAAATAATACGTAAATAGAATAGTCTCATACTTGCTCGTTGAGATTGTCATGGTGGTGGGCATTTTTAACATTCTTGCCGTACGCTAAAATAAATAAATAAAATAAATCTCCCCCAAATTTCTGTGGCTAGGCGAGACAGTTGTGAAGTGAGTTTTGTCCCATTTTACGACCTTCCTTGCCACAGTTGTTAAGTGAATCCCTGCTTCTTGTTAAGTTAGTAACACGGTTGCTAAGTGAATCTGGCTTCCCCATTGACTTTGCTTGTCAGGAGGTTGCAAAAGGGGATCACGTGATTCCCCCGTGGTCATAAATCTGAGACAGTTGCCAAGTGTCTGAATTCTGATCTCATGACCACGGTTGTAAGTGTGCAAAATGGTCCTAAGTCACTTTTTTCAGTGCCGTTGTAACTTCGAATGGTTATTAGATGAACTAAGTCGTAAGTCGAGGACCACCTGTATAGCTGGAGGACAATAAAGTTGCTTACTATCTTAATATCTAATTTATGAGTAACTGATTCCTTGCTCCTGGCAGCTTGGTGGTTGAAGCAAACTTGGCTGGGGGAACTGGAAGGGCGATTCCTATTAGCAAAGGAAGATCCAGAATACTTTAGCCTTCCTGTTTATGACCCACCTCTATTCCATTTTTCTCCTTCCGCAGATCGAGGAACTGTTGAAGGAGGTGACCCTCAAGGAGAAAAAGAAGCAGAGGATCGATGCCTTCCTTCACGAAATCAGCGCCATGCTAAGGAACGTCCCGGAGCTTCCGGCGAGAGACGTATGCTTCAAATCTGCACTGTTGATAGCATCTTGAGATATGTCTATGAAGATTCTCAACCATCCAGGACAAGGGTCTTCAAACGTGACAACTTTAAGACTTGTGGACTTCAACTCCCAGAATTCCTCAGCCAGCCAGGGCTGGCTGAGGAATTCTGGGAGTTGAAGTCCACAAGTCTTAAAAGTTGCCAAGTTTGAAGACCCCTGATCCAGGACATGGTGATCCCAAAGGTGCTTTTTTCTTTTCTTTTCTTTCCAAAAGGCAACTGGACTTCCTTGATTTTTTCCTTGTGAACATTTCACTTCTCCTCCAAGAAGCTTCTTCAGTTCCGACTCCGAGTCCTTCAGTCAGAACTGAAGAAGCGTCTTGGGACGAGAAGCAAAACATTTTCAAGGAAAAAAAACCCCAAGAAAGTCCAGTTGCCTTCTGGAAAAAGCACCTTTGGGACATCCTGAGACATAATTCCTAGAAAGCCACTGTACTCTGTGGGTCTTCCTTTCTAGGAAGTGGCTTTAACTTTGTGGCCCTTATTAGCCCTTGCTCTTGGTAATCTGCTGCTTTCCAGATTTGGGATCCCTTGGGATTGCTTGCCTACACAGCCAAGGGATTCCCGGGAGGAACACTGAAATATGAAGTCCCAATTTATCAGGAAGACAGTGTGTTAGGGAAGGCTGTCATGCTTGCTGAGGAGATGTTGAGACCCAAGAAAGAGGGCAGAGAAGAGCAATAAAGATGATTAGGAGTCTGGAGACTAAAACATATGACAAACATCTTAAGGCAGGGGTAGGCAACCTTGGCTCTTTTATGACTCGTGGACTTCAACTCTCAGAATTCCTGAGCCCGCATGACTCAGCATGGAAACTCCCTTTTCCCTCAGCATGGCTGGCTCAGGAATTCTGGGAGTTGAAGTCCATAAAAGAGCCAAGGTTGCCTACCCCTGGTCTAAGGGAATTAGGTATGTTTCGCCTAACAAAGAGAAGGATTAGGGAGGACATGGTAACTCTTTTCTAGTACTTGAGGGGCTGCCACAAAGAAGGGGGGGGTCAACCTGCTCTCCAAAGCACCAGAAGGCAGGACAAGAAGCAACGGATGGAAACTAATCAAGGAGAGAAGCAACCTGGAACTAAGGAGAAACTTCCCACCAGTGAGAGCCGTTAACCAGTGGAACAGCTTGCCTCCAGAAGTTGTGGGTGCTCCATCCCTGGAGGTTTTCAGGCCAAGGCTGGACAAGGATGGGATGACAACTCCTGCCTTGGGCAGGAAGTTGGACTAGAAGACCTTTAAGATCCTTTCTATCCCGATGATTCTATGGTTCCTCAGATTTCAAGAGCTAAGGAAAAACCCATACAATTAAAGACCAGATGGTGCTCATTTTTCACTGAAGAGGGACTAGTTTGCGAAGCCAAACACTAGAGGTTTTCAAGAAAAGGGTGGACAACCGTTTGTTCAGGATAGCATAAGGTCTCCTGCTTTGGGCAGAACGTTGGACTAGAAGACCTCCAAGGTCCCTTCCAATCGATCATTAGGACAGAATATGGGTCAGGTGTGGGGGGGGGCTTTTGTTCAAGGTACTCAGAAGGATAGCATAATGGAGATTGATTTGCTGTTATGTGTTAAAGATGCTTTTTGTCATATTTTATTGGTTTTCCAATTTGACATTTGAATATTTAAAAAGCAACGTGATGGCGGGGTTAATCAATAATTCAATAACAAAATCTTTAGTACAAATCTTGGGTTACATCATCAAATATTTCTTCTCTTTTTCCCTTAACATTTACTATCTCATATTCAAGCTAGTACATTTCTAGTTGTATCAACTCAATGAAAACATCATTATTACATTTATTGGTACATTTTTAGCTTATACATATCTTAATTAGTCTTTATAAAACATTCCATATCCTGTTATTAATTTTTACCTAATGTTTAATTTCTCATCAATATTCCAATTAACCTTTAATATCCATAATTTTCAAGCTTTGGGTAACCAAAGTTTCCCTTATCTCATTTCATAACAAGCCATAATATCCAAAATACACATTTTACTTATTTCTTAATAATAATAATAAAGTTGGAAGGGACCTTGGAGGTCATCGAGTCCAACCCCTGCTCAGGCAGGAAACCCTATACCATTTCGGACAAATGGCTGTCCAGTCTCTTCTTAAAAACTTCCAGTGTTGGAGCATTCACCGCTTCTGGAGGCAGGTTGTTCCACTGGTTAATTGTTCTAACTGTCAGGAAGTTTCTCCTCAGTTCCAGGTTGCTTCTCTCCTTGACTAGTTTTCCATCCATTACTTCTTGTCCTGCCCTCAGGCGCCTTGGAGAATAGCTTGACTCCCTCTTCTTTGTGGCAACCCCTGAGATATTGGAATACTGCTATCATGTCACCCCTAGTCCCTTTTCATTAAACTAGACATACCCAATTCCAGCAAACGTTCCTGATATGCTTTAGCCTCCAGTCCCCTAATCATCTTTGTTGCCCTTCTCTGCACTCTTTCTAGAGTCTCAACATCTTTTTTACATCGTGGTGACCAAAACTGGATGCAGTATTCCAAGTGTGGCCTTACCAAGGCATTGTAAAGTGGTATTAATACTTCACGTGATCTTGATTCTATCCCTCTGTTAATGCAGCCCAGCACTGTGTTGGCTTTTTTGGCAGCTGCAGCAACTGCTGGCTCATATTTAAGTGATTGTCCACTAGGATTCCGAGATCCCTCTCACAGTTACTACTATTGAGCAAGGTACCCCTATACTATACCTGTACATTTGGTTTTTCTTGCCTAAATGTAGAACCTTACTTTTTCACCTTGAATTTCATTTTGTTAGATAGCGCCCAATGTTCAAGTCTGTCCAGGTCCTCCTGTATCTTAAGCCTGTCTTCTGGAGTGTTGGCTATTCCTGCAAGCTTGGTGTCATCCGCAAATTTGATGAGTTCCCCATCTATCCCCTCGTCCAAATCGTTGATGAAGATGTTGAAGAGCACTGGCCCCAGAACAGAGCCCTGGGGCACCCCACTGCACACTTCCCTCCATGTAAATGTGGTTCCATTGAGGACCACACGCTGAGTACGGCCGGTCAGCCAGCTACGAATCCATCTGGTGGTGATGCTGTCTAACCCACATTTTTCTATTTTATCAAGTAGTAGGTTGTGATCTACTTTATCAAATGCCTTACTGAAGTCCAAGTAAATTATATCCACAGCATTCCTCTGATCCACTAATTTTGTCACTTGGTCAAAGAATGCAATAAGGTTTGCAATAAGGTTAAATGTAATCTTGTAATGTAATCTTGTAATCTTGTTTAAATGTAATCTTGTTCTTTTTCCTAAAAATTTTCTATTGCCCACCATAATAAATCATCTACTTAATAATAGGATATCCCCTTAGATAGATCAAAGCCATTATATATATATTGGCTGGGTTAATCAATAAATCAAACATATTCCTGATAATTAATTTTCATTTCCCTTTTAAGTCTAATTTTTCAATATTAAACAAATCAAATCCTTATTTTCCACTAATTTCCGACTGTTGAATCTAATAACCAAAATTCCCCTTATCTCAACATCTCCTTTTAACCGTCTAATTGATAATATAAAATCCCCTCTTAGAAGAACATTTTGTACTAATTTGGACAGGTGAGGTACAGGACACGCCACACTAAGGACTTCCTAGGCTTAATACAGTTGGGGTGAGGGGTCTCCCCCAAATTTGGGGAGTCACTCCAATCTCATTGCAATAATATATTGAATTTTGAATGCCTGAATAGAAATACAGCTTCCTTTGACTTAGCATGGACCCTCCTATTGCGGGATCAAAGGAAGGACCCCCAAACCAGCACAAGCAGTCCTCAACTTACAGCAGTTCATATTTAGTGACCGTTTGAAGCTGCAGTGGCACCGAAAGAAGTGACTTATGACTGTTTTTCACGCTTAAGGACCATGGCAGCCTCCCTGCCAAATTCTGATGCTTGCAACTGACTCCTGTTTATGACGGTTGCAGTGTCCTGGGGTCGTGTGGTCTCCTTTAGTGACCTTCTGACAAACAAAGTCAATGGGGAAGTCAGATTCATTTAACGACCGTGTTCCTAGCTTAACAAGTGCAGGGATTTAACTCGACAATGGTGGCAAAAAAGATAGTAAAATGGAACAAAACTCAACCACTGTCTTGCTTAGCAGCAGAAATTTGGGGCTCAATCGTGGTCGTAAGTTGAGGACTGCTTGTATTTTCTGAGTTTTTGGGATTCTTTGGTTTGGGGCCCCTGGGACCTCTCCCCCTGAACCCCAATCTGATTTGGGGATCAAAGGGTGAATTCTTCTTTTCTTTCAGATCACTGACCAGTCATGGCTCTCCAAGGGAGTGAAGGTCCCTATCCTGCAGGTTCCTTTCAAGGTGAAGGGCAAGTTCCATTTTCTGCCCCCAGCAGAGGTAAAGGTGGTGGGAAGTTACCTGCTGGGCACCTGTATCAAGCCGGAGGTGAACGTGGACATTGCAGTGACCATGCCCAAGGTGAGTGGGCCCGGGCAGAAATGGAGGCTCCCTTTTAATTTATTTTATTTTGCGAACAGAACTCCTTCCTCCTCCTAGTTTCCCCCATCACAACAACCCTGTGAGGTGGGTTAGGTTGAGAGAGAGAGAGAGAGACTGGCCCAAAGTTACCCAACCCGCCTTCATGTCTAAATTGGGACTAGAACTCACCATCTCCTGGTGATTGGCCCAAAGTCACCCAGCTGCCTTTGATGCCTAAGACAGTGCTAGAACTCACCATCTCCTGGTGATTGGCCCAAAGTCACCCAGCTGCCTTTGATGCCTAAGACAGTGCTAGAACTCACCATCTCCTGGTGATTGGCCCAAAGTCACCCAGCTGCCTTTGATGCCCAGCTGGGACTAGAACTCACCGTCTCCTGGTGATTGGCCCAAAGTCACCCAGCTGCCTTTGATGCCTAAGACAGTGCTAGCATCTCCTGGTGATTGGCCCTAAGACAGTGCTAGAACTCACCATCTCCTGGTGATTGGCCCAAAGTCACCCAGCTGCCTTTGATGCCTAAGACAGTGCTAGAACTCACCATCTCCTGGTGATTGGCCCAAAGTCACCCAGCTGCCTTTGATGCCTAAGACAGTGCTAGAACTCACCATCTCCTGGTGATTGGCCCAAAGTCACCCAGCTGCCTTTGATGCCCAGCTGGGACTAGAACTCACCGTCTCCTGGTGATTGGCCCAAAGTCACCCAGCTGCCTTTGATGCCTAAGACAGTGCTAGAACTCACCATCTCCTGGTGATTGGCCCAAAGTCACCCAGCTGCCTTTGATGCCCAGCTGGGACTAGAACTCACCGTCTCCTGGTGATTGGCCCTGAGTCACTCAACTGCCTTTGATGCCAAGGTGTATACTAGAATTCACGGTCTCCTGCTTTCTAGCATGGTGCCTTCTCCACTAGACCAAACTGATAATAAAAGGGCAGTAACACTGGGAGAACACTTAGGATATAAAGAGCTGTTTCATGCTCATTGGTGTTTTCTTTTCCTTGCTATGCTCCTGCCTCTTCCCAAGATCCAGCAATGAAACACTCCAGCGCATTCACACACCGCCTGAAGTTTGTTGTGGTGGCTGTGCTCTTCTTGTGAGCCCTTCCTTGGAATGGAGATCAGCATGCCGGCTGGAGAATTCTGGGAATTTAGCTCCATGGGTCTTAAAAGTTGCTGAGGTTGAGAAATATCGATAGAAGTGATGTAATATATAATTAAAATGTATAATTCCAGCAAGACGTTTCATAAAAAATATAGCAGGACAGATTATTTCAGTGGGCAAACATTCAAACAATGGAACTTAGCCAGCTGAATTTATTCATTAATTCAAACAGCTTGTTTAGTGACTGTTCAGTTACAACATCATTGGAAAAAAGGGACTTAGGGCAGTTGCAGCATCCCCGTGGTCAAAATTCGGCTACTTGGCAACTGGTTCCTATTTATGACGGTCGCAGCATCCCGGGGAGGTCACCTGTTCCTCTTTTGCGACCTCCTGACAAGCAAAGTCAATGGGGGACTCCAGATCCACTTAACAATTGTGTGACTAACAACTGCAGTGATTCCCTTAACATCTGTGGCAAGAGAGGTCGTAAAGGGGCAAAATTCACTTAACGAATGTCTCACTTAGGAACAGAAAGGCTGGTCTCGATCGAGGTTGTAAGCCGAGGACTAGCTATAGTTTTGGGAGAATGAAAATGGCAAGAATGGCGGCACTGAGGGGGCCTCAGGAATGTGTTGTAGAGTTGGGGGGGGGCTACCAATGAAAAAGTAGAACCCCCCCCCCCAGAGCCACCTCTGCCTTCAACCAAAAGCCCCTGACGCTTGCTAATTCTTTGGGGGAGAGAGGCTCCCCTCTCTTTGAGCAACCATTGGTGGTGATGGAACGCGTTCCTGACAGTGAGGACAACTAACCAGTGGAACAGAAGTTGCCTCCAGAAATCGTGGTCGCTCCATCACCGGAGATTTTTAAGAAGAGGCTAGACATTCACCTGACTGAGATGGTATAGGCTCTCCTGCTTGAGCAGGGGGCTGGACTAGAAGACCTCCAAGGTCCCTTCCAGCTCTGTTCTGTTCGATTCCTATTCCATTCCTATTCCTGTTCTGTTCTGTTCTATTCTATTCTATTACATTACATTACATTATATATTTTCTTTATTCTATTCCATTCCATTCCATATTTTCTATTCTATTCTATTCTATTCTATTCTATTCTATTCTATTCCATTCCATTCCATTCCATTCCATTCCATTCCATTATATATATTCTATTCTATTCCATTCCATTCCATATTTTCTATTCTATTCTATTCTATTCTATTCTATTCTATTCTATTCTATTCTATTCTATTCTATTCTATTCTATTCTATTCTATTCTATTCTATTAATACAAGCTGCATCCATCAAGGGCATGTTTTAATCCCTTTATTCAGTCTATATGACACCCATCTCCCTTTTCCAAGCAGCTCTGGGCGGCTTAACAGTACAGGTCCTCGATTTACGACCGCGATGGAGCCCAAATTTTTGGTTGCCAAGCGAGACATTTTGTCCCGCGAATTCTGTCCCCTTTTACGACCTTTCTTGCCACAGTGAATCTCTGCAGCTGCTAAGTGAGGAACAGGGTTGTTCGGTGAATCCGGCTTCCCCGTTTGACTCTGCTTGTCGGAAGGTCGCAAAAGGAGGATCACGTGATTCCGGGACACTGTGACCGTCATAAATGTGAGTCAGTTGCCAAGCGGCTGAATTTGGATCACGTGACCACGGGGGATGCTACGACGGTCGTCAGTGTGGAAAACGCTTCTTTTCTCAGTGCCGTTGTAACTTCGAATGGTCGCTAAACGAGCTGTTGTAAGTCGAGGACTACCTGAACCGTAACACGGTTTCTGTCTTAGGAAGTTTTCCAAGAGAAGGACAACCTCAATGAGCGCTACCACCGCAAGAGGGCCCTCTACCTGGCCCACCTGGCCCAGCACCTGGCCGAGAAGAACCACTTTGGGAGTGTGGCCTTTGCCTACGCGAACGGCAACCATCTGAAGCCCCTTGTGCTCCTCCAGCCACAAGGTAAGGGGGTGGTGGGTGTGCGTGTGCGTGTGGGAGGGACGAAGCATTGTGCACACTTATTGCTAAAACTGAGGAAGCGAAAGAGCTGTTGAGCTCACTCCCTCCCTCCCTCCCTCCCTTCCCTTCCCTTCCCTTCCCTTCTGACTCTCTCTTCCTTCTTGTCTCCTTCCTTCCCTCCCTCTCCTTCCCTCCCCTCCTTTCCCTTCTCCCTTCCTGTCTCCTTCCTTTCTTCCCTCCCTCCTTCCCTTTCTCCCTTCCTTCCCCTCCCTTCCCTTCACTTCTGACCCTTCCTTCCTTCCTTCCTTCCTTCCTTCCCCTCCGTCCCTTCTCTTCTGACTCTCTCTTCCTTCTTGTCTTCCTTCCTTCCCTCCCCTCCTCCCTTCTTCCCTCCCCTCCTTTCCCTTCTCCCTTCCTGCCTCTTTCCTTCCCTTCCTTCCCCTCCCTTCCCTTCCCTTCTGACTCTTCCTTCTTGTCTCCTTCCTTCCTTCCTTCCTTCCTTCCTTCCTTCCTTCCTTCCTTCCTTCCTTCCTTCCTTCCTTCCTTCCTTCCTTCCTTCCTTCCTTTCCCTTTCCTTCTGACCCATCCATCCATCCATCCAAGTACCAACCAGGGCACATCCTGCTTAGCGTCTGAGACTTTATTATAACATCCACTCTGGCCTTCCCAACACTAGGACCGATTCCCATCATTTGGGGCTTTTAAAGGCTTATTTTCAGATAAAGCCCAAAGCCAAACAGCCAGGATTCTGATTGTGGTGTGTCTCTCTGTGTTTGTGTGTAACGAGTATATTTTGAACAACATCCACATTGCTAATTCTCCTGTTTTATTCTCTTCTCTTCTCTTTCCCTCCCTATCTGTCTCCGGGGTTGTTGCAGGGAAGGATGCAAAGACGGTGACGGTCCGCCTCCATGCCTGCCCGGCCCCAGGGGTCTTCAGGCCCATCCGTTTGCACCCCTGCAAGAACAACATCCGTACCGCTTGGTTCACGGAGAAGGACTCACCTGTGACAGGTAAACTTTGAAGACGTTCAGGCGGCGTTTCTCAGCCTTGACAATTTTTAAGATGTGTGGACTTCAACTCCCAGAATTCTGCCTGGGGAATTCTGGGAATTGAAGTCCATCCATCTTAAAAGTTGCCGTAGTTGAGAAACAGTGAGTTAAGGGGTTAGACCGGCTTTAAAGCAACATAAGAGTCTTCAGTTCATCTAAAAGTAGGATATTGAATTGAAACATCGGAATACCTGCCCGCAGGTATAATAATAATAATAATGGTGATGGTGGTGTTGGTGTTGGAAGGTACCTTGGAGGTCATCTAGTCCAACCCCCTGCGCAGGCAGGAAACCCGATACCATTTCAGACAGATGGCTGTCCAGTCTCTTCTTAAAAACTTCCAGTGTTGGAGCATTCACCGCTTCTGGAGGCAGGTTGTTCCACTGGTTAATTGTTCTAACTGTCAGGAAGTCCCCCATTACTATTGTGATGTGCTTCCTACATACCTTAGTTAGCTGACTAGCAAAAAGTTCATTTATTTCCTCTGGTTGGTTGGGTGGCCTATAGTATACACCTATGGCAATGTCATTCCCCCCCCCCCTTTTATATTGACCCAAATGCATTCAAGACAGTTTTCATCATTGTTGTGCTCTATTTCTGTAGAGATGTAGTTATTTCTTATATAGAGAGCAACTCTACCTCCTCTTTTGTTTGGTCTGTTCCTTTTAAATAATTTAAATCCCTCTAGCTGTGTGTTCCATTTGTGGGTTTCATCCCACCATGTTTCCGTAATGGCAACAATATTATATCTGCCCTCATTAACCTGAATTTCTAGTTCACCCTGTTTACTGTTCATACTCTGTGCATTGGTGTATAGACATTTGAGTCCTTTATGACTGACCCTGTGTTTGCTTTCTACACAACCTGTGTGGTGCCTGAGTTCCCCTATTTTCTTACCACCTGTTTGGTTAGTGCACTTTGTGTGGCATTCGCTATTAAAAGCTTGATTTTGCTTGACAGCAAGGTTGATATTCTTGTCCACACACACATCTATGTTACATGCACTGATAGCCCTATAGTTTTTAGATTGCCTTTAGATTGCCATAATCCTTGACTTATGACCACAATTGAGCCCAAACTTTCCGTTGCTAAGCAAGAGATTGAGTTTTTCCTCATTTTACGACCTTCCTTGCCACAGTTGTTAAATGAATCACCGCAGTTGTTAACTTAATAACACGGTCGTTAAGTGAATCTGCCTTTTCTCCCATTGACTTTGCTGGGTCAGAAGGTCACAACAAAAAGGGGGATCACGTGACCCCGGGACACTGCAACCGTCATAAATACGAGTCAGTTGTCAAGCGGCCGAATTTTGATCACGTGACCCCAGGGATGCTGCAACGGTCGTAAGGGTGGAAAGCGATCATAAGCCACTTCTCAGTGCAGTTGTAACTTCGAACGGTCACTAAATGAACGGCTGTAAGTCGAGGACTCCCCATATCTCACCTTGCATTTGTTTTGCGTGCTGTTGCTGCTGACTTCCTCCACCTAGACAGGAAGTTGGTCCGAAGCCACCTTTGTCCGCCTCCAGGTGAGATGGTCATCGGCATCCTATCCCTCTTTGCTTCTTTCCAGGAGTAGCTGAACCCCCCACCCCCCATTACAACAACTCCATTTTGTGGGACCTGGTGATGGAGACCAACCTGCTCTATCTCTCCGAGGCCGCCAGCGCCTTCCGAGGCTTCCAAGATGGGGTGGCCCTCCTCAAAGTTTGGCTCCGTCAGCGAGAGCTCTATCAGGTAATCCGGCTGACTTGATCAACCCACAGAAGTCTTGAGGTTTCTTCAAAACACGGAGTATTGTCTGGGACGCTACACATCCTCTTCACAACCTGTTTTCCTTGTTACCTGCTGGGAGGAGGAGGGGGGGGGCTTCGTGGTATCTGAAGCAGAGCATCCAGATTCAGTCACAGTTTTGTTCCATACAGCATCAACCTCGTGAACCAATTTAGGTCACCATGCTACAAAAAAGATGCTGAGACCTTGGAAAAAGTTCAGAGAAGAGCAACCAAGATGATCCAAGGCCTGGAGACTAAAACATACGAAGAACAGCTGCAGGACTTGGGTCTGGCTAGTCTATAAAGAAAAGAAGAAATAGGGGAGACATGATAGCAGTATTCCAATACTTGAGGGGCTGCCACAAAGAAGAGGGGGGTCACGTTATTCTCCAAAGCACCTGAAGGAAGGATAAGAAACAATGGTTGGAAACTGATCAAAGAGAGAAGCAACCTGGAATTAAGGAGAAACTTCCTGACAGTGAGGACAATTAACCAGTGGAACAGAAGTTGCCTTCAGAAATCGTGGACGCTCCATCATTGGAGGTTTTTAAGAAGAGGCTAGATAGTCATTTATCTGAAATGGTACAGGTTCTCCTGCTTGAGCAGGGGGCTGGACTAGAAGACCTCCAAGGTCCCTTCCAGATTCTATTCTATTCTATTCTATTCTATTCTATTCTATTCTATTCTATTCTCTCTCAAGCTTCCTCTTTCCGCTATGTGTTCAAGATGGACCGTGATTAATATTTATATGTACTTATATGTAAGGGTGTAGGTATATACATATGTACGTATATAGTATGTCTATATATGTGTTATATATGATTACACCTCCGAGAGCAGGTAGCAGAATTTCATTTTTAATGTGTGCTAGTGTGCCCACAGTAAAAAAAATGACAATAAAGGTTATCTTATCTATCTTATCCAAACCTAGAAGTTTCACCTGCAGGGTTTCAGGGACACCACAGTGTGTAAAGATGCAGGCTGTATATTGAAAGTTCTTGAGTTGACGACCGGATGCTCAATGACTGTTCAAAGTTATGTCGGACCACTTTGAAGGTACTTATGAACTGGTTCCCAAGTTCTTGAGAATTACCCTCAAGGATAAAAATGTTTGGGGAGTTCCTGTGTTCTTAGCTCTGTTTGGCCTTGCTTTGTGAATATTGGGTCATTGCAAGGAAATTGGATTCTCAAGTGCAAAACTCTGATGAGCAGGAATAAAGGAGGCATGTTGCGGTTCCATCAAATGTACTACAGGTTGTCTTCCACCTGCAACTATCATCAAGGCCAGATTTACGGTTCTGGAGGGCATGGAGTTAGAGAACAATTTTGGCCAATAGAAGAGTACATTGGTAGCGTAACAGTTGAAATGACGGGTCCTTGGTTGTTCTTTGAGCTGGGCTGTTTTCTTGCAGATGTTTCATTACCCAACTAGGTAACATCATAAGTGCCAGAAGAGAGTGGGGTTTGTGGGAGGAGGAGGGGCAGGAGGAAGAGGATGACAACTGACAACTGTGGGGTCCTGGGTGCTCTCTGAGCTTGGGGTTTTCTTGCAGACCTTTCATTATCCAACTAGGTAATGTCATCAGTGTTAGAAGGGAGTGGAGGAAGGAGAAAGGAAGGATGGAGGGAGGGAGGGGGCAGGAAGAGGAGGAGGAGAAGGACTGTGTGATCCTTGGTGCTCTTGGAGCTGGGTTATTTTCTTGCAGACATTTCATGACCCAACTAGGTAACATCATCAGTACTAGAAGGGAGCGAGATTTGCTCTCTGTTTATAGAGAAGTGATTTGACCTGTCTCCACTAACTCCAAGCACTGATGATGTGTCCTAGTTGGGTAATGAATGCCTGCAACCAAGCTCAGAGGGCACCAGGGACCCCACTAATAACAATAACAACAACAATAATAATAATAATAATAATAAAGTTGGAAGGGACCTTGGAGGTCATCTAGTCCAACCCCCTGCTCAGGCAGGAAACCCTATACCATTTCAGACAAATGGCTGTCCAGACTCTTCTTAAAAACTTCCAGTGTTGGAGCATTCACCGCTTCTGGAGGCAGGTGGTTCCACTGGTTAATTGTTCTAACTGTCAGGAAGTTTCTCCTTAGTTCTAGGTTGCTTCTCTCCTTGATGAGTTTCCATCCATTGCTTCTTGTCCTGCCTTCAGGCGCTTTGGAGAATAGCTTGACTCCCTCTTCTTTGGGGCAGCCCCTGAGATACTGGAACACTGCTATCATGTCCCCCCTCGTCCTTCTCTTCGTTAAACAAGACATACCCAATTCCAGCAACCGTTCCTTATATGTTTTAGCCTCCAGTCCCCTAATCATCTTTGTTGCTCTTCTCTGTACTCTTTCTAGAGTCTCAGTGTCTTTTTTACATCATGGTGACCAAAACTGGATGCAGCATTCCTAGTGTGGCCTTACCAAGGCATTATAAAGCGGTATTAACACTTCACGTAATCTTGATTCTATCCCTCTGTTAATGTAGCCTAACACCGTGTTGGGTGTTTTGGCAGCTACTCTGGATGAGGAATTGTAGACAGGAAAAAGGCAAGATGTGATCTGCCTGTCGAAAGTTGAGATCAGTTTGTGTTCTATGCAAATAAGTTGTACTATACATAAGCATTAGGTCCCAGTTCTTTTTATCAGTTCTTTTTATGTATCTTTGCCTGTGGAGGGGAAGGTGTGTGTTTGTGTTGACTTTTCACTTTCTTCCAGGGTCTGGGATGTTTCAACGGCTTCATTGCATCCATGCTGGTGGGATACCTCTTGGCCACTCACAAGATCAGCAAAATGATGAGTGGGTACCAGGTGCTGCGAAATGCTCTCCATTTCTTAGGTAAGTTGCCAGAAACGTTGTGATGCTCAGCCGGGGAGGCTGTTCAGACCAAGCCGGCGCCTGACGTTAAATGGGGAATTCTGGATTCTTCGGGTCTGATCTGCAACCGTTCAGACGTGCGGGCCAAATCTCAGATGGAATCAGCAGGGAGGGAGGAATGAGTGTTCTTTTTTATTATTATTATTGTTTTCCCTCTGGGAAGAAGAGGGAGTGTGCAATTTTCTCTGAAATGCTAAGATTCTCGATGTAAGAAGGTGCAGCAGGAAAATACCTAAATGTAAGAATAAAGAACCTACATGGGAATCTAGAGAAACAAATCCTTTGGCAGATATAATGTAGTTCAGAGGAATGTGACTAGCTGTGGGCCTTCCTTCCCCCCTCCCTCCCTCCCTCCCTTCTGTCTTTCCTTTTCCTTCCTTCCTCCCTCTCTTCCTGTCCCTCCCTTCTGTCTTTCCTTCCTTCCCCTCCTCATTCCTCCCCTCCTTCCTCCCTCCCTCCCTCCCTTCCTCCCTTTCTTCCTCCTCCCTTCCTTCTGACTTTCCTATCCTTCCTTCCTTTCATCTTTCCCCTTCTACCTGTCTCTCCCTCCCTTCCTGTCCCTCCCTTCTGTCTTTCCTTTTCCTCCCTCCCTCCCTCTCTTCCTGTCCCTCCCTTCTGTCTTTCCTTCCTTCCCCTCCTCCTTCCTCCCCTCCTCCCTTTCTTCCTCCTCCCTTCCTTCTGACTTTCCTATCCTTCCTTTCATCTTTCCCTTCCTACCTGTCCCTCCCTTCCTCCCTCCCATCTTTCCCCTCCCTTCCTCCCTCCCTGTCCCTCCCTTCTATCTTTCCTTCCTTCCCCTCCTTCCTCCCTCCCTCCCTCTCACTCTCTTTTTTTTTATATCTATCCTTACTTTAAAAAGTAAATGTACTTTTAAATATACTTTTAAAAGCCATGGTGGTCCTTCCAGTTTGCAGCTGGAAATGGCTATAGATTATCATACACTCCATCCGATAAGAACATCACAGTTAAGCAGCCCCCAGACTCTCCTTCCAAAGCCAGCCCGGTGATTGGACCCACTTTATGCACTTCACCTTCCAATTATTACTGGGATCCCAATAAGCTTGGGAGTAAAGAGATGCTTCAGGATGTTCATTCTTCCACCAAAGTTAATTCCCATCATCCCCATGATGCATGGAACTTGTAGTCCAGCGGCTTGTTCGGTACAGGTAGTTCTCAACTTACAACAGTTCATTTAGCGACTGTTCAAAGTTACAATGACACTGAAAAAAATGACTTACGACCGTTTTTCACACTTAGGACCATGGCAGCATCCCCAGGATCATGTGATCAAAATTCGGATGCTTAGCAACTGACTCGTATTTATGACGGTCGCAGTGTCCCGGGGTCACGTGATCCCCTTTTGCGACCTTCTGACATTGCAAAGTCCGTGGGGAAGCCGGATCCACTTAACAACCGTGTGACTAACTTAACAGCCGTAGTGATTCACTTAACAACTGTGGCAAGAAAGGTCGTAAAATGGGGCAAAGCTCAATAACTGTCTCAGCAACAGAAATTTTGGGCTCAGCTGATGGATGTAAGTCCAGGACCACCTGCATAAGGATATAAGATGGGGACTCCTTGTCCAAAGTGATTAATTCTCTTTTTAACTCTTCCTTCCCAGCTACTACAGATCTCACTACATCTGGGATCAGCCTGTCAAAAGACACAGAGCCCAGTCTGGTGAGAGAGAGACCTTTGAATTATTTACTGCTGGATTAAGATGGAAAAAAATCACATTTTAAGCTTATTATTCCAATAGGATGAGAATCTCCCTTTTGAACAGGGAGCAAGTTAGCATTTCCTTAAAAGTTGAGGCTTGGTTCAGTCTGTGTGCTAATGCTATTGTAAGTTAATGTGGGGCAGCCAGTGGCATTGTAGTTAAAGTATGTTACGGAAGTGGAGAAATTCGAGTTTTTCTATAATCTTGGAAGCATCTGGAATGCCTTGGGCTAGGAAGACTGTTGGGCCTGGCTGTTGTTGGCTGAAATTGGAAACATTATTATAGACTTTGCCTTGAATTCAGAGACTGAATCTTAATCATTGCATCAGTGGAATACATAATGGAGATATGGAGGGCAGTCCTTTGTGCCAGCCTCTGTTTTACTGTGAGCGTGAGATGCAGTTCTCCTGAATGACGGCTTGGTTCCTTAGAAGCTGCTGCTCGTATTTTAACGAAGACCGTCTGTGCAATCTTGAAGTTCTTAATTTTCTTTTAGCCTTCCCTGACGGACTTCCACCAAGCGTTTCAAGTGGTGTTTGTAGACTCTTCTGGACTGGTGAACCTGTGTGCGGATATGACTGCCAACACTTATAAGCAGGTAAATATGGGAGGGGGGAATTTACACATGGAGTAGGTTACCAGGAGGTACCGTGTTTCCCCTAAAGTAAGGCCCACACCAGGGGTAGGCAACCTTGGCTCTTTTATGACTCGTGGACTTCAACTCCCAGAATTCCTGAGCCAGCATGGCTCAGCTTGGAAACCTCTCCCTTTCCCCTCAGCATGGCTGGCTCAGGAATTCTGGGAGTTGAAGTCCACGAGTCATAAAAGAGCCAAGGTTGCCTACCCCTGGCCTACACCAACAATAAGCCCTAGCTTGATTTTGGGGGGTGGGCCTAATATAAGCCCTATCCCAAAAATAAGCCCTAATTTTGGGGCGAGGCACACACCTAAAAATCAAGCTGGGGCGGGGGTGTGGGTGTGGAGAGCTGCCCCACCCGCCCCACACCCATTTACCTTGCAGCCAGGCCTCGCCGGCCCACTTCTTCTACAGCGTCTTCTGCAGCCAGGCCGGCATTTCGCAGTCAAGAGGCCTTTCCAAGATGGCCACTGTAGCTGAGGACCGAGCTATGGATTCAAGCCATAGCTCGGTTCTGCAAGAGATCTGCAGCTGAGGACTGAGCTATTGAATCCATCGTTCGGTACTCGTCTGCAGAGGCCTTCTGGAAAGGCCTGACTGTGAAACGCAGGCCCGAAAGCAGCTGCAGAACTTCGTCCCCAGAAGAAGTGGACCGGCTGGGTGGGGCTGTCGTTGCCAGAGATGAGGTAAGGCCTATCCCGAAAATAAGACCTGGTGCCTCTTTTGGAGGCAAAAAAAATAAATAAGACCCGGTCTTATTTCCAGGGAAACCCGGTAGTAGCTGCTAAGTGGAGAGTTTGAAAAACTCCGCAATCTGTCCCGAGGTTGGATCCCATTACAGAACGAGATCGGTCTACAACATTGCCCTCGACTTACGACCGCAACTTAGCCCGACATTTCCGTTTTGCTAAAGTGAGACATTTGTAAAGTGAGTTTTGCCCCATTTCACGATCTTTCTCGCCACAATTGTTAAGTTCACACAGTTGTGAAGTGAATATGGCTTCCCCGCTGACTCTTTGCTTGCCCGAAGGTTGCAAAAAGGGAACATGTGACTCCCCTGGGACGCTGCGACCGTCATAAATATGAGTCAGTTGCCGGGTATCTGAATTTTGATCACATGACCAAATGTGCTGCCACGGTCGTGTGAAAAACGGTCACAAGTCACTTTTTCTAGTGCCCTTGTAACTTTGAACGGTCACTAAACAAACGGTTGTAAGTCAAGGACTACCTGTACAATTTCATAAGGGACTATTAATTGCTGCCTAGCTCGTCTGGTCCAAAGTGATGGCTGCAAAGACCTTTAGATGCCTTCAGAGAAGAAAAAGTGCCCTGCCCTCAGCCAAGAACAGGCAGTCTTTGACTTACTACAGGCAGTGTACAGGCAGTCTTCGACTTACTATAGTTCACTTAGTGACCGAAGTTACAACGGCACTGAAAAATGTGACTTAGAACATTGCAGCATCCCCGTGGTCACGTGATCAAAATTCAGATGCTCGACCACCGACTCATATTTACGACCGTGGCAGCGTCACAGAATCACTGCAGTAATTCCCTTAAACAACTGAGAAGAAAGGCCGTAAAACGGGGCAAAACTGCATTTAATAAACGTCTCACTTAGCAACAAAAATGTTGGGCTCAGTTATGGTCGTAAGTCTCGGACTCCCCGTACCCACTGACACATAGGTGGTTTTTGTTTTTCTTTAGGTCCAGTTTGAAGCCAGGCAGTCGATGGAGGTTCTGGATGACAAAACAGTGGATGGGTTTCAGTTGCTCTTTATCACCCCCAAGCCTCTGATCCGGACCTTTGATCACGTCTTTCAGTAGGTGGCTCGCAAAAGAATGGCTGGCACGGAGGCACGGGTTGTTTTCCATGGTTATCAAGGCAGGCAGGCGTGGGGCAAAAAAAGGATATTATCTTTCCTCCCACCATTTAAAACAAACAAACCCAAGTTTCTAATCCATACTGTTGGAGAAAAGTGTTTGGAGGGTTTGAAAGGCTGGGAAAGAAAGCATAGAGATTGAATGATAGATAGATAGATAGATAGATAGATAGATAGATAGATAGATAGATAGATAGATAGATAGATAGATAGATAGATAGATAGATAGATAGATAGATAGATGGGAAAGATATGGAAGGTAGGTAGATTAGATAGACAGACAGACAGACAGACAGACAGACAGACAGATGAAAGGTAGGAAGAGAGATGGAAGGATGTGTGTGTGTGTGTGTTGGCTGGAGCACCCGGTCTACCATGTATAGGATAAATCAGTCTGTCCTGCGTTTCGCTCCAATCTAGGAGCATATTTTGCAGGCAGATGTCACTGTGAATACTATAAATTCAAAATTTTGTGGCTGACAAAGAGTTAGTGGGAGACTAGTATAGCTATTTCAAGCTCTTTAGCTCTCATCAGCTAGTCATACCCCTCTGGGATTCGAACCCGGGCAGCTTGCATGTTAATACAGCTGCCTAACATGCAAGCTGCCCAGGTTCGAATCCCAGAGGGGTATGACTAGCTGATGAGAGCTAAAGAGCTTGAAATAGCTATACTAGTCTCCCATAGATAGATAGATAGATAGATAGATAGATAGATAGATAGATAGATAGATAGATAGATAGATAGATAGATAGATAGATAGATAGATAGATAGATGAAAGGTAGGAAGATAGAGATGGAAGGATATATATATATATATATATCTTTGATAACTACAAAAATACGAATCCCGGGCATATCTGTTCAATAACACAGTCCTCGATCTCCGGGAGAAATATAAACCAGCTGTTTATTGTTAAAAAGTTTAAAACAATAAAAACAACTATTTACAATATTAAAACAACTTAGCTTTCGCTGGTCCCCTGCCAGCGTCCTCAGAGTAAAGTTTTGGGGTGGAAATTACTTTTATAAACCTTGCTAGCCTAACTGCTTACTCATTGACCTGTGTGATAGGGCCATCCGTCCTGGCTGACCGTAATTGCCTTAATTGTCCCGCCTCCTCTTTTTTGCACTCCAGTTCTCCAACCTTCCTCCCTCCCATCCTTGTCAATCCCCTCCTTCCTGGCGCTGCCGCCGTTAGCCTGCCCTCCAGCTGCTCCCCCGCACTCGCCCTGGGCCCCACACCCAGATCCGGCGCCTCAGATGCCTTCCCATCGCTGCTCCCCTCCTTTCCATCCCGTTTGTCTGCCCGTTGTTCCTGTCTTCCACTATCTATCCCTATTAGTGCTATTTCCTCCGATTTCCTTCCGCGCTTGGATGTCCGCGCTCTATCTCTTTATATATATATAAAGAGATAAGAAATGGAAGGATGGATGGATGGTAGGATGGATGGATGGATATATAGAAAGATGAAAGGTAGGTAGGTAGATAAGAGATAGATAGCTAATAGCTATATAGATAGAGAGATGAAAGGCAGGTAGGTAGATAGGAAGATAGATAGGGATAGATAGACAAACAAACAGGTAGGAGAGATAAATAATAGAGAAAGTGAAAAAAATGGGCTATTTTTTTCTGGTGATAAAAAGTCACCCTCCCTGGGGATTCTAGGAGTTGAAGCCTAAGACTTCTCGAAGACAGCAGGTCTAACAGATCCAGATCTAGACAGATCTATAGATCCATATTTTGCTTAACACAGATTTTTAATTTGCTTCCTTGTGAGCCCTCTCGCCCTCCAAGCTGCTCGTCTATTTGCTCTGTGAGAGGCTTCCTGCCTGTCGCTCATGGCTCTCCTCCTGTCCTTCAGCCTCCGCCACGTCTCCAAACTCCAGACGGCTTGCAAGAAGATGCAGCTGCTCAACGCGCTGATGGACCGTGGCGGTAGTTACGTGGCCGCCGTCCTCCCGTTCTTCCTCGGCCTCCTGGAGCGCGGACTGGCCCGCCGGCTGGTGCTCCTGGCTCATCAGTTGCCTCAGAGCCATCCGGTAACTTGAGCAAAAACTTATTTTCCCGGCCTGCTGAAAGAACCCAGAGCTTAGGATTGTGTGGTCCTTTTAATTGTCACTTAATTCATGGCCCTTCACATGTTGGCCATCTATCAGTGCCAAACTCTCACATGCGGGTAGTCCTCGACTTACGACCATTCGTTTTAGTGACCATTTGAAGTTGCAACGGCAGTGAAAAAGTGACTTGGGACCGACCGGTTTTCACATTCACAACCCGTGACATCACGTGATCAAAATTCAGACGCTTGGCAAGTGACTCGTATTTATGACGGTTGCATTGTCCCGGGGTCATGTGACAAAGACAATGGGGAAGTCAGATTCACTTAACGACAAAGCTGGCTTCTAAGGATTCAGAATATTATATTGAAGTTTACTTTGCAGGTTATGGAATGGAATAGGAATAGAATGGACTGGAATAGGTAGGATAGAAATAAGAACGGAACAGAACAGAATAGGATAGAATAGGATAGGATAGGAATAGGAATAGGAATAGGAATAGGAATAGAATAGAATAGAATAGAAATAGAATAGAAATAGAAATAGAAATAGAAATAGAATGGACTGGAATAGGAATAGGGTAGGGTAGGGTAGGGTAGGAATAAGAATGTAATGGAATGGAATTAGAATAGAAATAGAATAGAAATAGAATGGATTGGAATAGGGTAGGGTAGGAATAAGAATGGAATGGAACTTAGACTAGACTAGACTAGACTAGACTAGACTAGACTAGAATAGAATAGAATAGAATAGAATAGAATAGAATAGAATAGAATAACAGTTGGAAGGGACCTTGGAGGTCATCTAGTCCAACCCCCCGCTCAGGCAGGAAACCCTATACCATTTCAGACAAATTGTCGTTCTTGGCCATGTCCACAGTCTGAAGATGACAATGCAGTCCTCAAAAGGTCTTATTTGAGGGCCACCTGGTATATGCTTCTTGTTTTTTCCTAGCTGTCTTCGCTAATTTTTCTCTTGCTGTATTATTTTGTTCCAGTGGCCGATCCATGTGGATCCCCCAAAGCACAAAGACATCGGTTCCTTATCCTTCGGACTGTTGCTAAATCTTGACTTCGCAACCAGTGTCTTGGAGCGAGGACCTGAAGCCGATAAAGAGGAGGTGAGAACCAGTTTGGCTGCTGATTACTATCTCTTCTCTCTGGATCAAAAATCTTCAGCCAGTGCAAGATTTGATCATAATAATAATGGATGGAAACTAATCAAGGAGAGAAGCAACGTAGAACTAAGGAGAAATTTCCTGACAGTGAGAACAATTAATCAGTGGAACAGTCTGCCTCCAGAAGTTGCGAATGCTCCAACACAGGAAGTTTTTAAGAAGAGACTGTCCTGAATGGTATAGGGCAGGGGTAGGCAACCTTGGCTCTTTTTATGACTTGTGGACTTCAATACCCAGAATTCCTGAGCCAGCCATGCTGAGGGGAAAGGGAGAGGTTGGCTCAGGAATTCTGGGAGTTGAAGTCCACAAGTCATAAAAGAGCCAAGGTTGCCTACCCCTGGTATAGGGTCTCCTGGTTGAGCAGAGGGTTGGACTAGAAGACCTCCAATCTCCCTTCCAACCCTGTTATTCTGCTAATCAATGCAATGGCTTGCCTCCAGAGATTGTGGATGCTCCATCACTGGAGGTTTTTCAGAAGACACTGGACAGCCATTTGTCTGAAATGGTATAGGGCAGGGGTCGGCAACCTTGGCTCTTTTATGACTCGTGGACTTCAACTCCCAGAACTCCTGAGCCAGCTATAGCTGAGGGGAAAGAGAGAGTTTCCAAGCTGAGCCATGCTGGCTCAGGAATTCTGGGAGTTGAAGTCGACGAGTCATAAAAGAGCCAAGGTTGCCTACCCCTGGTATAGGGTCTCCTGCTTGAGCAAGGGGTTGGATTAGAAGACCTCCAAGGTCCCTTCCAACTCTGTTGTTCTGTTATAGACCCGATGGAATCTCTAATTGTTAAAATACTGGAATTGCCTCGTAGTTGTTGAAGGGTAACACACCGAAAAGGGGAGGAATATACCTCTCTTATGTCTGTTCCTGTAGGCCGTGGAGTTTCGGCAATTTTGGGGAGAGAAGTCAGAGCTGAGACGTTTCCAAGATGGCGTCATCTGCGAGGCCGTTTTGTGGGACGCTGCAAACCTGTGCCAGAAACGTCTTATTCCGGAGCAAATAATACGTCATATCTTGAAACTGTGAGTCAAGTCTGATAACCCTTCCATGTAGGAGAATGTGAGGATGGAACAGAAGACTTATTTTCTCAGAAACGTCTTGACTTCTTGCTTTTAATTTCAGACACTTGGAAATTAATAGGACCCTAACTGAATAATGCAGCAGTGAGCAAATTCCTGCCAGATAATCCTTTTTACAGAAACAGAGGCTTAAAGTACAATGCAGGCTGTATGTTAAGACCTTTTTTATTTTTTACTAGAGAATATTTGTAGCTCTTGGTTGAATAGTGAGATTTTTGGTGCTCTCTGAACTGGGTCGCATCCTTGCAGACGTTTCATGACCGAACTAGGCAACATCATCAGTACTAGAAGAGAGTGGGTTTTGCTCCCTGTTTAGATACAACTGGTTTGGTTAGAAGGGAATATTTGTAGCTCCAGGTTGGACTGTGGAGTCCTTCGTGCTCTCTGAGCTTGGTTGTTTCTTTGCAGATGTTTTGTTACCCAGCTAGGTAACATCATTAGTTAGCATGCTAGAAGGAAGTGGGGTGTTTGGACAGGAGGAGGAGGATTGTGGGACCTTAGTGCTTTCTGAGCTTGATCGTTTTCCTGCAGACATTTCATTACCCAACTAGGTGACATCATCAGTGCTAGAAGGGAGAGAGGTGTGTGGAGAGGAGGAGGAAGAGGAGGATGGAGGAGGAGGAGGAGAGCTGGGGGATTCTTGGTGCTCTCTGAGCTTGATTGTTTTCCTGCAGACATTTCATTACCCAACTAGGTGACATCATCAGTGCTAGAAGGGAGGGGAATTTGTGGAGAGGAGGAGGGGGAGGAGAGGACTGAGGGGTCCTTGATGTTCTCTGAGCTTGGTGGCTTTCTTGCAAACGTTTCATGACCCAACCAGGTAACATCATCAGTGCAAGAAGGGAGGGATGTTGCTTGCCATTTATATACTAATAGCTTACCCTGTCAGTGTTCTTTGTGGTGCCTTGACTAGATTGTTGTTTACTGCTTGATTGTTGTCTAATATTAATCTAGAAAGAGATACCAATAAAAGAAAATATTTGTAGCTCAGGGTTGAATTGTGAGGTTCTTGGTGCTCTCTGAGTTTTGCTTGCAGATGTTTCATTACCCAACTAGGCAACGTCATCAGTGCACAACCAAGCTCAAGAAAGACCAAGCATCCTACAGACCTCTTATTTCTCCTTGAAATTCCAGCAGAGGTTCACTATATATTCATCCATTGTACTAAACCAATGGCTAGTTTTCACCACTGTGTGTTGAAGATGCCACAATGATCATTGTGCACATCTTGGTTTACAAGCCATCTTGGCTGGTTTTAGACGTTGCACCAAGCTGGCATTAAGCCAACCTTTGTACCTTTGTTTAGGGGGATGCCTGAGTGCAACCCTAATTTTGGGTAATTTCAGAGGACGTTCAGGAAGCAAGAAGAATGCAAACTGACTTTGAAGAAGAAATATTTATAACGCTGCTTGGTCCTCTTGGTTTTCTTTTCTGTGCAGGCACCTGGATGTTCCAGAGACTTCCATCTCTTACGTGGGGGCCCTGCTGGAGCCCCTAATTAAAGTGGGGCGTGAGGTGAGCTCCTATTCCATCTTTCTCCTTGTCTTCTTCGCCATTCCTGAATGTCTCTTGAGATATTTGCCCAAGGAGATTCTCTTCTCCTTTTCCCACTGGGGATGGTCTGGGAAACAAAATAACTCCGCAACATAACTCTCTAAACCAGGGGTCTTCAAACGTGGCCCTTTTATGACTTGTGGACTTCAACTCCCAGAATTCCTCAGCCAGGCACGTGTGCCTGGCTGAGGAATTCTGGGAGTTGAAGTCCACAAGTCATAAAAGGGCCACGTTTGAAGACCCCTGCTCCAAACCAAGAGGGAAACACCCCACCCCCTGCCCCCAGGCAAGGTGCATTTCAACTGTCCCTCCAAAAACTCTCCTTGAAACTCTCCTTTCTTCATCTTTGGGGGGCGGCCAAGGTGTCCTTTCGATGAAGTGGTCCAAGAAAGCCAGAATGACAGAATTTTAGCGCTGAAGCTACTATGGGGTCCTGCTTATTTTTATTATTTACTAAACTTACATTTTTGTGCATCCTTGTAATTTAGCCCTTAAAAAGAGGCTCATCAACTTTTCAACCCCACCCACCAAAAACTCCCCCTTTGCCTTTGCTAGTCTTTTTCCTCCTGATTTTGAGAAAAAGGGGGTTGGAGCATTGACCAAAATGGCTTTGTGCTAATTAATCCTTCTTGGCTGACTTGAGCTCTTTGGGACGTCCACAGCTTGCAGGGACCGGCGAGGAAGACATGGTGAGCCTGATCCGTTCCTACGACCATCTGAGCCGCACGCTTTGGCACCTGGAGGGGCTGCCCTTGACGGTGACGGCGGTGCAAGGAGCCCACCCCGCCCTCCGATACACAGAGGTGAGTTAATGGAATGCTGCATCCAGTTTTGGTCACCACGATGTAAAAAAGATGTTGAGACTCTAGAAAAAGAGTGCAGAGAAGAGCAACAAAGATGATCAGGGGACTGGAGGCTAAAACATAGAAGGAACGGTTGCTGGAATTGGGTATCTCTAGTTTAATGAAGAGAAGGACGAGGGGGGACATGATAGCAGTGTTCCAATATCTCAGGGGCTGCCCCAAAGAAGAGGGAGTCAAGCTATTCTTCAAAGCACCTGAAGGCAGGACAAGAAGCAACGGATGGAAACTAACCAAAGAGAGAAGCAACCTGGAACTAAGGAGGAAACTTCCTGACAGTGAGAACAATTAACCAGTGGAACAACCTGCCTCCAGAAGCGGTGAATGCTCCAACACTGGACGTTTTTAAGAAGAGACTGGACAGCCATTTGTCTGAAATGGTATAGGGTTTCCTGCCTATCAGGCTGAAGCCCTCAAACAGCTATTATCCTCTCCAGGTTAAAGTTCTCAAGCTGGTCGGCTAACCTACCTAGATCAGATTGGGTGTCACTGTTTCTGGGGTGACTATCATGTTTCCCTGAAAATAAGACCCAACCAGAAAATAAGCCCTAGCGCAGGGGTAGGCAACCTCGGCTCTTTTATGACTCGTGGACTTCAACTCCCAGAATTCCTGAGCCAGCATGGCTCAGCTTGGAAACACTCCCTTTCCCCTCAGCATGGCTGGCTCAGGAATTCTGGGAGTTGAAGTCCACAAGTCATAAAAGAGCCAAAGTTCCCCACCCCTGCCCTAGCGTAATTTTTTAATGGGTGGAGCTGCACTGCACAGCTCGGGCCCCTGCAGCCAGGCCACCCGCGCCCCACCAACTGCCTCGCCTCATCTCGTAGCCGCTGCACAGGCAGGCAGTCACGCAGCGTGCCAGTGCAGCAGCTACGAGGTGAGGCGAGGCAGATGGTGGGGCGTGGATGGCCTGGCTGCGGGGACCATGAGGTGTGCGGGTGCGTGGGGCAACTCCACCCCCCTCGCCTCATTTCGTGGTGGCACCGGCGCGCCGCGCGGCCTCCTACCTTGTGGCTGTGAGCAAGCAGACGGTGGGACACAGTGGGCGGGTGGCCGCGCAGCGCATACAGCGGGGGGCCGGGCTGGCGGTAGCAGCGCTCCCATTCACCTGTGCTGTGTGGGCTTCGCCGCTCCAGAGTGCAGCGGCCAAGGGGCCAGCAAGCTGTGGCTGCTGCCGGACGCCTTTGGCCGCCGCTCGCTTGCCACCTTCCATGTGTGGAAAAATAAGACATCCCCTCAAAATAAGCTCTAATGGGCCTTTTGGACCAATAAGAAATATAAGACGTGGTCTTATTTTCGGGGAAACACGGTAACATGGAGGCAGCACTTTCCTGTAGCAAATCTGAGAATTTGCAGAGAGGAGCAACCCAGCTGATCAGGGGCTTGGAGCCTACATCATATGAGGAACGGCCATTGGAGCTCGGTAGATGTAGTCTAACGAAGAGAAATAATAATAATAATAATAATAATAATAATAATAATAATAATAATGGTGATGTGATGGTGATAATGATAATAATAACAATAACCAACAACAACAACAACAACAACAACAAAACAACAACAACAACAACAATAATAATAATAATAATAATAGAACTAGACGAGAAAGAACTGGAGAAGATAACAAAATACAAAGACCTACAAATAGAAATAGAAAGACTGTGGCAAAGGCAAGTAAGGGTAGTACCAATAGTAATAGGCGCCTTGGGTGCAATCCCAAAACAACTGGAGCACCACTTGAGCACCACTGGCATTGACAAATTCGCCATTAGTCAATTGCAAAAGGCGGCCTTACTAGGAACTGCTTCCATCCTGCGACGATATCTGTAAAACCATCAAACATCCACATCTGCCTATCCCAGGTCCTTGGTAAGGATTCAATAGGTAGACAAAAATGCCAAATCCAGTCTGAACATCTGGCTGACTGTGCGATGATCAATAATAATAATAATAATAATAATAGTTGGAAGGGACTTTGGAGGTCATCTAGTCCAACCCCCTGCTCAGGCAGGAAACCCTATACTATTTCAGACAAATGGCTGTCCAGTCACTTCTTAAAAACATCCAGTGTTGGAGCATTCACAACTTCTGGAGGCAGGTTGTTCCACTGGTTAATTGTTCTAACTGTCAGGAAGTTTCTCCTTAGTTCTGGGTTGCTTCTCTCCTTGATCAGTTTCCATCCGTTGCTTCTTGTCCTGCCTTCAGGTGCTTTGGAGAATAGCTTGACTCCCTCTTCTTTGTGGCAGCCCCTGAGATACTGAAACAATGCTGTCATGTCACCCCTCGTCCTTCTCTTCATTAAACTAGACATACCCAATTCCAGCAACCGTTCTTCGTATGTTTTAGCCTCCAAGCCGGGCCTAATCATTCATGTTGCTCCTCTCTGCACTCTTTCTAAGAGTCTCAACATCTTTTTTACATTGTGGTGACCAAAACTGGATGCAGAATTCCAAGTGTGTCCTTACCAAGGCCTTGTAAAGTGGTATTAATACTTCACCTGATCTTGATTCTGTCCCTCTGTTAATGCAGCCTAGCACTGTGTTGGCCTTTTTGGCAGCTGCAGCACACTGAAGAAGGCTTAGGAGAGACAGGATAACATCTTCCCCCAAGACCTTCATTCTTCTGTTTGGCATTTTTTTTTTCTGATTCTTTCCTAGACTTTTCCTCCAGTCCCTGTGAAAGCAGACTATACATTCCATGGCAAGATCAAAGAGCGAACATCCTTTCTCCCCGTGGCGGAAAAACCGTGTCCTGCTTACGTGGCCCCAATAAAAGGCAAGGGTTTATCACTGGGATGGGTTGCAGTCTTTCTTGGGTTGAGTTCCAGTAAGTTTTGAAAATGGATGACTTCTGGTTTTGAAGATCCTGGAAGCAAAGGAGCTGATTGGAGGGGACCATGTTGACTTAGGGATCAGAGGTCCCGAAAGACCGGACCTGTTTTCTTTCATCCTAGAATGTAAAGCGCGGGTTAATAATCCTGTGTTACAGGAACATGGATTCAAGTTGAATGTTAGGAAAATTATCTAAAGATAAGGATGATTTGACCCTCAGCAACTGTAATCTGGAGAGGTAAAATTATCTAGAGATTAAGAATGGCTTGACCCTCAACACCTATTAATCTGGAGAGATCATGGTAGCTGGGTGGATTAATTTGAGTTGCTTTGATTTGGCTTCCTGTGTTGAACAGAGAGTTGAACTGTGAGGCCTTTTCTATCTCTGCAGGTTTGATAAGAGGCCAGCTAGCTCAGCTTTTCCACCACTTAGTTATCTTTTTTTGAGTAGACATTGTTCTGTGGTGTCTTTCTAAGTTTTTATGTTGATGTTGAAACATAGAATAGAGTAGAGCAGAGTAGAATGGAATTAATAGAACAGAATAGAATAGAATACAATACAATACAATAGGAGAAAATTTAGAATAGAATAGAAAAAAATAGAATAGAATATAGAAAATTTAGAGTAGAATAGAATAGAATAGATAGAACATAATACAACACAATATAATACAATAGGAGAAAATTTAGAATAGAATAGAAAAAAATAGAATAGAATATAGAAAATTTAGAATAGAATAGAACATAATACAATACAATATAATAAATAGAAAATTTAGAATAGAATAGAAAAAAATAGAATAGAATATAGAAAATTTAGAATAGAATAGAACATAATACAATACAATATAATAAATAGAAAATTTAGAATAGAATAGAAAAAAATAGAATAGAATATAGAAAATTTAGAGTAGAATAGAATAGAATAGAATTGAATTGGGTTGTTTTTTTTTGGCCATGTGTGATTGAACAAAGAAGGAATTTGTCTCCGGTGCAGAAGCTCACAATGTACATATAAACAGCAAGTAATAGGTCATAAAACGTCTTTTCTCCCCAATTTTTATTTTATTCAAAAAACAAAAGTTAAAATTCCCAAAACTCCAAAACGTTTTAACAAAAGGAAACAAAACAAAAACAAAAACCCACAAACAAAACAAACACATTGAAGCTACTTCACTTTTTCTTGGATGAGAAGCGTAACGTTTTCCAAGAAAAAAACTCAAGATTTAAGTCCAGTTGCCTTTTGGAAAAAAAGCACCTTTGGGACAACCGTGGCTTGAGAATCTCCATAGGCAACGTGTTTTATGACCCTCATGAGTTTACATCTACGATGGCCAGGCTCCATTACAGTCATAACTGGAGAACTGCCTGTACATTCACGGAGGAGAAGGCTACTAAAAGCTGCCGGTCTCAAGAACCGTATCTCAACCCTGGTAGCGGAGATGGTCTCCCATCTGCTCCTGTTCCCGGAGGTGCTGGCCTTTGGGAGACGGCGGCCCAGCTGTCTACCCCGTTAGCGGAGAATGTGGGGTCCTTGGTTTGATGCTTCAGCAGGGCTGATAGATGGTCCCCCTGTGGCTCTTGGATTGATCTCTCTTGGTGGTGTTCCTTCCCTCCTTCCAGTGATTTGCCAGATGGAGGGGAGCGGTCAGTGGCCGCGGAACAAGGAGGCCATTCAGCGCATCAGAGCGGCTTTCCAGATGCAGCTAGCGGAAGTCCTGAACCAGCAGCAACATCTGCTCTGCCGGCCATCCGCCACCTACACTGATATACATAAGGTAATAGTCCTGGAGCGCCTTCCTTCCTTCCTTCCTTCCTTCCTTCCTTCCTTCCTTCCTTCCTTCCTTCCTTCCTTCCTTCCTTCCCAGAGTCACAGACTTGGAAGGGACCTTGGAGGTCTTCTAGTGCAACCCCCTGCTCAAGCAGGAAACTATACCATTTCAGACAAATGTTTGTCCAATCTCTTCTTAAAGAACATTGGATAATTTCTTCTTAAAGAGATCTCTCCTTCCTTCCTTCCTTCCTTCCTTCCCTCCTTCCTTCCTTCTTTCCTTCCTTCCTTCCTTCCTTCCTTCCTTCTTCCCTTCCTTTCCCTTCCCTTCCCTCTCTTTATCTTCCTTCCTCCCTCCCACCCTCCCTTTCCTTCCCTCTTTTCCTTCCTCCCTTCCCTTCCCTCTTTTCCTTCCTCCCTTCCCTTCCCTCCTTTCCTTCCTCCATCCCACCCTCCCTTCCCTTCCCTCTCTTTTCCTTCCTCCCTTCCGTCCCTTCCCTCTCTTTTCCTTCCTTTCTCCCTCCCTTCTCTTCCTTCCCTCTTTTCTTTCTTTCCTTCCTTCCTTCCCTCCCTCCCTCCTTCCCTCCCTCCTTTCCTCCCTCCCTTCCTTCTATCCATCTTTCAACTTACCACCGTTCATTTAGTGACCATTCGTAGTCCCAGCGGCATAGAAAGAAAGGACTTGTGACTAGTTTTTGCCCTTTATGCCCATTGAGGCCTCCCTCGTGGTCACATGATCATCCTTCAGCCGCTTGGCGACTGGCTCATATTTACAACGGTCGCAGTGTCCCGGGTATGTGTGTCACGTGGTCCCCTTTTGCGACCTTCCGGCGAGCAAAGCCAATGGGGGAGCCGGATTCACTTAACAACCGTGTGACTCACTTAACAGCTGCAGTGATTCATTTAGCACTTAGGGCAAGAAGGATTGTCAAAATGGGGCCAAACTCACTGAACAACACTCTTGCTTAGCAGCGGAAATTTTGGGGCTCAGTTGTCGTCGTAAGTCGAGGACTACCTAGAAATGGGTATTCCAGGCTGGGTTGGATAAGCCGGGAAGGACGTGAGTTAGACCTGGTTGTAATTTCCATTTTTTGGTCCTCCTGTAGGATGGCTACGTCTTCCGCCTGCGAGTGGTCTACCATCGAGAGCCCCAGATCCTGAAGGAAGTGGTCACTCCGGAGGGGATGCTGAAGTACCAGGAGAGTCCAGAGTCTCAGCAGCTGGAGCTTGAGACGTTGCATTTGCCCTTCTTGACCAGCTCCCTCCACGGGTACGAGAGAAGAGCCCGGTCCTCTTGGGCTCTCTAGAGTCTAGGGGGATAAATGTTCTTTTTAGGGGGATAAATGGGGGAAGAAGGAGGTATTTGGTGGTCTTTCAGCTTGGTGGTTTTCTTGTAGGCGTTTCATGACACAACTAGGGAACATCATCAGTGCTAGTTGGGTAATGAAATGTCTGCAAGAGAACCCTCAAGCTCAGAGAGCATCCAAGGCCCCACAGTCCTCCTCCTCCTCCTCCTCCTCCTCCTCCTCCTCCTCCTGCCAAACCCCACTCCCTTTAGCCCAGATCAGGGGTAGGCAACCTTGGCTGTTTTACGACTCATGGACTTCAACTCCCAGAATTCCTGAGCCAGCATGGCTTGCTCAGGAATTCTGGGAGTTGAAATCCACGAGTCATAAAAGAGCCAAGGTTGCCTACCCCTGGCCCAGATAATTCTATCTAGCTGGGTCATGAAACGTCTGCAAGAAAACCACCAAACTCAGAGAGTACCATAGGCCCCACAGTCCTCCTCCTCCTCCTCCTCCTCCTCCCAAACCCCACTCCCTATAGCTCAGATAATTCTATCTAGCTGGGTCATGAAACGTCTGCAAGAAAGCCACCAAGCTCGGAGAGTACCATAGGCCCCACAGTCCTCCTCCTCCTCCTCCTCCTCCTCCCAAACCCCACTCCCTTTAGCCCAGATAATTCTATCTAGCTGGGTCATGAAACGTCTGCAAGAAAGCCACCAAGCTCGGAGAGTACCATAGGCCCCACAGTCCTCCTCCTCCTCCTCCTCCCAAACCCCACTCCCTTTAGCCCAGATAATTCTATCTAGCTGGGTCATGAAACGTCTGCAAGAAAGCCACCAAGCTCGGAGAGTACCATAGGCCCCACAGTCCTCCTCCTCCTCCTCCTCCCAAACCCCACTCCCTTTAGCCCAGATAATTCTATCTAGCTGGGTCATGAAACGTCTGCAAGAAAGCCACCAAGCTCGGAGAGTACCATAGGCCCCACAGTCCTCCTCCTCCTCCTCCTCCCAAACCCCACTCCCTTTAGCCCAGATAATTCTATCTAGCTGGGTCATGAAACGTCTGCAAGAAAGCCACCAAGCTCGGAGAGTACCATAGGCCCCACAGTCCTCCTCCTCCTCCTCCTGCCAAACCCCACTCCCTTTAGCCCAGATAATTCTATCTAGCTGGGTCATGAAACGTCTGCAAGAAAGCCACCAAGCTCGGAGAGGACCCCACTGTTCAACCCTGAGCTATGAATATTCCCTTCTATCCGATATTTGGTCTCTCCGCTCCCATGCGGTTGTGGTGGAGAAGGAGCTTTGTGATCACCAAGAGAAGTCCTCCATTTCTTCAGCTCAACAAGACTTTGTAGGCCCCAAGTTCCTTAGCACCTCCGAGTCCTCCATGAGTCATCCCTTCGGTGTGATGGTCCAGTTCAGGAACTAGAAGGGCCAGGTCCTCCTCCTATCCTTGATGGGTGCTTCATCAGTCAATCTCTTCCTTTCGCAGGGTAGCTGACCCCTGGCCAGGGGTCAGCTTCTGAGGTCCATCCCCTCCCTCTTTGGGCCGCTGCATTTCCCTAGTTGTGGAGGGATAGAGTAGAGGTAGTCCTCGACTTACAACCACAACAGAGCTCAAAATTTCTGTTGCTAAGTGAGACCGTTGTTAGTTTTGCCCCCGTTTTATTACTCTCCTTGCCACGTGAGTCACTGCAATTCTTAAGTTAACAACACGGTTGTTAAGTGAATCTGGCTTCCCCCTTGTCCGAAGGTCGCAAAAGGGGATCACCTGACCCCGGGACACTGCGACCGTCATAAATACGAGCCAGTTCCCAAGTATCTGAATTTTGATCACGTGACCACGGGGGATGCTGCAAAGGTCGTGAGTGTGAAAAACAAATCACCATAAGTCCCTTTTTTTCGGTGCCGTTGTAACTTTGAATGGTCACTAAACAAACTGTTGTAAGTTGAGGACTATCTGTGTAAATCCTTCCATCCTCCACCATTCAGTCAGAACTGAAGAAGCTTCTTGGATGAGAAGCGAAACTGCCCAGAATTTATAGCTAAACTAGCAATGAACCTGTATCAGCCAAATAACGGGAAATCCTGAATAGACCGACTTGGTCCGCAGAGCTGGGTGGAATTATTTACATACATTTATTTACGTAAATAAGAAAGGCTAAGTGCCAAAGAATTGAGGCCTTTGAACTCTGGTGCTGGAGAAGACTCCTGCGAGTCCCCTGGACTGCAAGGCGATCAAACCGGTCAGTCCTAGAGGAGATCAACCCTGACTGCTTCTTAGAAGGCCAGATCCTGAAATTGAAACTCAAGTACTTTGGCCACCTAATGAGAAGGAAGGACTCACTGGAGAAGAGCCTAATGCTGGGAAAGATTGAGGGCAATAGAAGAAGGGGACGACAGAGAATGAGGTGGCTGGATAGAGTCACTGAAGCAGTAGGCGTGAGCTTAAATGGACTCCAGAAGATGGTACAGGAAGGCCTGGAGGAACGTTGTCCATGGGGTCGCGATGGGTCGGACACAACTTCGCAACTAACAACAACAATTTACGTAAATAAAATAAATCACATAAGCTGCCTTTGAGCCACAGAGGGTTCATCCAGTCTTTGAACGGTCACTAAGTGAACTGTTGTAAGTCGAGGATTATCTGGAATTCATTTTGAAACACCTCGTCATTTCTGGCAAGAGTGAAGTCCCTCCCAGCAAGGACTCTTGGGCCTTTCAGTTCCTCTTGATCCTACTCTTAAGATCCTTTACTTTCCTCCCCACAGCCTCCAGCAACAATATCCGGCTTTTAGCGGCAGCTGCCGTCTCGCCAAGCGATGGATCAGCGCCCAGATGCTGAGCGACAGCCTTGCGGAGGAGGCTGTGGATTTATTAGCGGCCTTCCTCTTCCTCTCTCCGGCTCCGTTCACGGCACCCAGGTGAGCAGCCAGTGTGACACATGCCGCTTCGGCTGATGAGTTTCTTTGATTGTATCTCAGAGGTGGGGAACCGTGGCCCCTTGATGACTTCTGGACTTCAACTCCCAGAATTCCTTTCTTCCACACCTATTTTTGTTTATTGGTTTAGGACAGGGGTCCCCAACCCCAGGTCCGTGGACCGGCACCGGTCTGTGGCATACCAGCAACTGGGCCGCGCAAACAAGTGAAGCCCCATCCACTGGATGCAGGCACCACACGAAACCATGCGCTTTCCGGTCTGTGGAAAATCTTTCTGCACAGAACCGGTCCCTGGTAATAATAATAATGATGATAATGAGGATAATAATAATAATAAAGTTGGAAGGGACCTTGGAGGTCATCTAGTCCAACCCCCTGCTCAGGCAGGAAACCCTATACTATTTTGGACAAATGGCTGTCCAGTCTCTTCTTAAAAACTTCCAGTGTTGGAGCATTCACTGCTTCTGGAGGCAGGTTGTTCCACTGGTTAATTATTCTAACGGTCAGGAAATTCCTCCTTAGTTCTAGGTTGCTTCTCTCCTTGATTGGTTTCCATCCGTTGCTTCTTGTCCTGCCTTCAGGGGCTTTGGAGAATAGCTTGACTCCCTCTTTTCTTTGTGGCAGCCCCTGAGATATTGGAAGACTGCTATCCTGTCCCCCCTCGTCCTTCTCTTCATTAAACTAGACATACCCAATTTCAGCAGCCGTTCCTTATATGCTTTAGCCTCCAGTCCCCTAATCATCTTTGTGCCCAAAAGGTTGGGGGCCTCTGGTTTAGGATGTAAAATACAAACATACGAAAGAAAATAGGAGACAAAGGGAAGGGAAAAGTGTAGGAAAGGGGGAAAAGCAAGAAAAGGCGTTGACTTCCCACTCCCTTTGGTGCAGTAGAGTAAGATAATAGCATCAAACCTCAACTTTTTACTTTTATGTAATAGTATAAACTAGCCATTTCTATAACAACAAACCTACATAATTGGTAAAACCAAACATCAAAGTTTCCATTTTTTTTGCCACTTGAAGCACAAAGCCCAGAAGCGGTTTCCAAGTAGAAGCAAAAGTAATTATATATTTTTTTTTCTTTGATCAAACCAGTTTGGTGGTAATAATAATAATAATAATAATAATAATAATAATAATAATAATAATAATAATAATAATAATAATAAGAAGAAGAAGAAGAAGAAGAAGAAGAAGAAGAAGAAGAAGAAGAAGAAGAAGAAGAAGAAGAAGAAGAAGAAGAAGAAGAAGAAGAAGAAGAAGTTGGAAGGGACCTTGGAGGTCATCTAGTCCAACCCCCTGCTCAGGCAGGAAACCCTATGCCATTTCAGACAAATGACTGTCCAGTCTCTTCTTAAAAACTTCCAGTGTTGGAGCATTCACCGCTTCTGGAGGCAGGTTGTTCCACTGATTAATTGTTCTAACTGTCAGGAAGTTTCTCCTTAGTTCCAGGTTGCTTCTCTCCTTGATTAGTTTCCATCCGTTGCTTCTTGTCCTGCCTTCTGTTGCTTTGGAGAATAGCTTGGCTCCCTCTTCTTTGTGGCAGCCCCTTCTCTGCTAACTCCATCAACTTTTGCAACCGTTCGTCCATTTGGGGAATCGAAGTGTCCTTCCATTTTTGTACATAAAGTAGTCTTCCTGCTGTAACTCCCAGAATTCCTGAGCCAGTTGAATTCTGGAAGTTGAAGTCCACAAGTCGTAAAACGGCCATCGTTCCTGGATTATACCATGGTTTTACTGTGGTCTCCATTTTCATTCATGAAGGAACGTTCAGGAAACACCAAGAACCCACCAGTTCAGCGCTGAGCTATATACCGGCAATCCTCGACTTACAACAGTTCATTTAGTGACTGTTCAAAGTTACGGCACTGAAAAATGCGACTTATGACCGGTTTTCATAGTTACGACCTTTGTGGAATCCCCATGGTCACATGATCAAAATTTAGATGCTTGGCAACTGGTTCATATTTATGACCTTTGCTGTGCCCCACAGTCACGTGATCCCCTTTTGCGACCTTCTGACAAGCAAAGTCCATGGGGAAGCCAGATTCACTTAACAACTGTGTTACTAACTTAACAACTGCAGGGATTCACTTAACAATTGTGGCAAGGGCAAAATTGACATTGCAGGAAGTCCTCAACTTACAACAGTTCATTTAATGACCATTCAAAATTACAAAAGCACTGGAAAAAAGGAACTTATGACCATTTTTCACACTTAGAACCTTTGTAGCAGCCCCATGATCACATGATCAACCTTCAGATACTTGGCAACTGACTCGTACTTATGACTGTTGCTATGTCCCAAGGTCCTGTGATCACCTTTTGCAAGCTTTTCACAAGCAAAATCAAGGGGGAAGCCAGATTCACTTAACAACCGTGTTACTAACTGATCAACTGCAGTGACTTTAAGTACTGTGGCAAGAAAGGTCGTAAAATGGGGCAAAACTCATTTCGCAAATGTCTTGCTTAACAACAGAAATTTGGGGCTCAATTGTCGTAAGTCGAGGACTAACCGTACTCTGCAAGGAGTCACTTTTGTGCTTTTCCATATCGGCCAATGCAATCAATGACTATAGTAGAAGTGTGTTAATTACCGTATAGTAGCCGAAAATTCTTAGGCAACAGGTAGCCCCCTTTTCTCCTAACAGATTTAATTATAGGTAGTCCTCGACTTACGACCTACAATGGAGCCCAACATTTCTGTGGCCAAGCGAGACATTTGTTAAGCGAATTTTGGCCCGTTTTACGACCTCTCCTGACACAGTTGTAAAGTGAATCATTGCTGTTGCTAAATTAGCAACACGGTTGTTAAGTGAATCTGGCTTCCCCATTGACTTTGCTGGTCAGAAAGTCGCAAAAGGAGATCACATGACCCAGGGACACCCCAACCGTCATAAGTACATGCCAGTTGCCAAGCATCTGAATTTTGATCACAAGGTTCATAAGTGTGAAAAACGGTTAAAAGTCATTTTTTTCAGTGCCGTTGTAACTTCAAACTGTCGTTAGACAAACTGTTGTAATATTTTTAGGGGCTAAAAATCCTTAGGAAACTGGTCACACCTTTTTCTGCTAACAAATTTTATTGAAATGCACAACCTCACGAGCTTAAGCCTTTTAATAACCTTTGTTAGCATGACAAGGGGCTGCTAAACCCTTTTGGATTTTTTTTTTTTTGCAAGGAGCGACATACTTACTAGGAAATAAGTACGGTGGAACCCCACTCCCCTTAAACTTCTGAGTGAATCCTTTTTCTCTTGGGATTTGTGTGTTTGCTTTTCTACTTGCAGCCCAAAGCTTTTATGCTTTTTCTTTGTTGCTAGTGGCTTTGTTCAACCTGGTGTTGAGATAAATACTTCTCACCTGCTTGTAATTGTTTTCCTCCTCGCCAGCTCTCCCCAAGTGGGCTTCCTTCGGTTCCTTCACCTGCTCGCCTCCTTTGACTGGAAGAACAGCCCACTTCTGGTGAATCTCAACGGTGACCTCAAAGGTGAGCAGGGGAGAGGTTTAATTTCCATTCCTGTTTTGGGAGATCAATGGTTCAACGGCGGTGAAAAACCTTTCCCCGAGATGTGTCTCCAAAGACACAAAAGACGGAAAGCTGCATTGCAAACACACGGATGAATCATTTCTGCCTTCTTAACACCTTGTTGTAAAGGATTTTGTCAACTGATCTGGGCTGCGGGGCAGGTGATGGTAATGCGATTAATACGGCAGATTAAAGACCATCCTGATCCTTTTGTTTCCAACATATGAATTTACTAAGGTAACACTCATTGTTGAATATAAGTTTAGGCTTGCTGGATTTTGTTTGCTTGTTTGTTTGTTTCATTTCCAACAATTGTCAGCCCAGCGTTCCTGGATTTTTCCAGCCAGTTTGGGTGATGGCCTGGAGTAAACGGATCTTCCAAATTCTCTAGGTTGCAGTGCTGTTATTAGTCCTTGACTTATGACCACAATTGAACCCAAAGTTTTCTGTTTTTAAGCAAGACATTTCCTAAGTGAGTTTTGCCCCATTTTAAGACATAATAATAATTAATAATTAATAATTAATAATAATAATTATTATTATTATTATTATAAAGTTGGAAGGGACCTTGGAGGTCATCTAGTCCAACCCCTATACCATTTCGGACAAATGGCTGTCCAGTCTCTTCTTAAAAACTTCCAGTGTTGGAGCATTCACCGCTTCTGGAGGCAGGTTGTTCCACCAGTTAATTGTTCTAACTGTCAGGAAGTTTCCCCTTAGTTCTAGCTTGCTTCTCTGCCACAGTTCTTAAGTGAATCACTGCAGTTGTTAAGTTAGTAACACGGTTGTTAAGTGAATCTGGCTTCCCCATTGACTTTGCTTGTCAGAAGGCCGCTAAAGAGGATCAGGTGACCTCAGGTCACTGCAACCGTCATAAATACGAGTCAGTTGCCAAGCCTCTGAATTTTGATCACGTGACCACGGGGAGGCTGCAACGGTCGTTAGGGGTGAAAAACGGTCATAAGTCACTTTTTTCAGTGCCGTTGTAATTTTGAACGGTCATTAAATGAACTGCTGTAAGTCGAGGAATTCGTGGACCTTAGTAGCTAGAAATAGCAGACTGGGTTTTGACTAGCGCTTCTTCAGAGTAATGGCTTGATAATGTTAATAATAATAATGTTAATAATAATAATAATAATAATAATAATAATGTTGGAAGGGACCTTGGAGATTATCTAGTCCAACCCCCTGCTCAGGCAGGAAACCCTATACCAATGATGGCGAACCTTTTAGAGACCGAGTGCCCAAACTGCAACCCAAAACCTACCTACGTATCGTCGGGTGCCGGGTGGGCATGGCCCATTGGGTGGGTGTGGCCCATTGGGTGGTTGTGGCCAATTGGGAGGGCGTGGCTGCGGTGATAACAGCAGACTGGGACTAAAAAGTTCAATCAATTCCAACTTTGCAAGATCTTTTTTTTTCCCGCGAGAAGTTGAAATTGACTGATTGAACCTTTTTTTTTTTTGCACACGGCGGCGGAGGCCTAAAGCGAAAAGGTTTTATAAAACCCAGCTGAAGGCCTAGGACTGGGGTGACGGCGCGCGTGCCCACAGAGAGGGCTCTGAGTGCCACCTCTGGCACCCGTGCCATTGGTTCGCCACCACTGCCCTATACCATTTCGGACAAATGGCTGTCCTGTCTCTTCTTAAAAACTTCCAGTGTTAAGAGCATTCACCGCTTCTGGAGGCAGGTTGTTCCACTGATTAATTGTTCTTGGTGTTGGTGTTGAGTCTTAGTGATCACATCTGTAGATGTACTCCAGGAAAACCTGCCCCCATAGTTTCGGACATTATGGGTGCTCCATCACTGATCCAACCTGGAATTAAGGAGAAACTTCCTGACAGGGAGAACAATTAAGCAGTGGAACGACTTGCCTCCAGAAGTTGTGGGTGCTCCATCATTGGAGGCTTTTAAGAAGAGATGGGGCAACCATTTCACCTGGATGGTATAAGGTGTCTCCGGTCTGATCAGGCGGTTGGACTAGAAGACGGCATTGTTTAGCAACAGAAGTCTCAGTCGTAAGTCGAGGACTCCCTGTATTTGCTGCTGAAGTCGGGGTGTTTTGACTAAATGGTTTTGGAGACCTGGGGAGAAAGACGGCAGGTGAGGTGGAGCTGATGACTTCTTTACCACACTTGTCAAACAAACATCCTGACAGACCACACCTGAGCAGGTGCCTGGATATTTCTGCACACACTTGTTTACCTGACCAGGGTGTAACCTGAACAGGTTGTAAAAGGATGGGGTTCTCCCCCCCCCCCATATTTCCCCCTCCCTGCTCACCTCTCTCTGAGGTCAGGCGAGGAGGCATTGTGCATTTTCAGTCATGTACAGGCAGTCCTCGACTCATAAGCATTTGTTTAGTGACCCTTCAATGTTACAAAGGCACCCAAGTGACTTATGACCGGTTCTCGCACTTATGACCATTGCAGCATTCCCTTGGTCACATGATCAAAATTTGGGCACTTGGCAATAAGTGTGTATTTGACAGAATTGCAGCTTCCCAGGGTCATGTGATCGCCATTTGCAACTCCATCTGTCTATCATCTATTTATCATCTAGCTTGCTATCCATCCATCCATCCATCCATCCATCCATCCATCTATCTATCTATCTATCTATCTATCTATCTATCTATCTATCTATCTATCTATCTATCTATCTATCTATCTATCTATCTATCTATCTATCTATCTATCTAATCTATCTATCTATCTATCTATCTATCTATCTATCTATCTCTATCTAATCTATGTCTATTATCTATCTATCATCTATCTATCTATATCTATCTATCTCTAATCTATGTCTGTCTATTATCTATCTAGCTAGCTAGCTAGCTAGCTAGCTAGCTAGCTATCCATCCATCCATCCAGCTAGCTATCTACTTATCATCTATCATCTATTTATCATCTATCTATCTATCTATCTATCTATCTATCTATCTATCTATCTATCTATCTATCTATCTATCTATCTATCTATCTATCCATCCATCCATCCATCCATCCATCCATCCATCCATCCATCCATCCATCATCTAGCTTGCTATCCAGCCAGCGAGCCAGCTATCTAGCTATCCTCTATCCCACGGGTCGGCAACCCGCGGCTCCGGAGCCGCATGCGGCTCTTTGAGGGATCACCTGCGGCTCCGGAGCCTCCGCCGCAAGCGCGTGCGCGGGCGGGTGCGCGTGCGGGTGCGCATGCGCGTGCGGGCGCGCATGCGCGGGCGGGTGCGGCTCCCAGGGGTTTTTTTTTTTAGGGAAACGGGTCCGTGCGGCTCGTTGGATATTTCGGCTGGCCGACCCATGCTCTATCCTCTATTTATCATCTATCTATCCGTCCATGCATCCATCCATTCATCCATCCAACTTTTTAACCTCCTTCGCAGAGGAGTTATGAGTGGTGTACAATTTAATCAATACAATAAAACTTTAAAAACTGAATAATTTTAAGAGTAAAAGTTAGGAATGTAACAGAACCTTCCCAGCTGGTCCCAATTGTGGTCGTAAGACGAGGACCACCTGCACTTGCAGCTTTTTAGAAATTGTCTTCTCCATCCTTGACTGAATTTTTCTCGCAGCATCTCAAAAAAGAGGCAACCAGATTATTTTCCTGGTAGCAACTTCCAGTGGGAAGAATGCACAAAATTTGGATCCTTCAGATGTACTTGGAAGAGGATGTAAATTCCACAAGAGCTCCTGAAAATCTAGGAAAGCCGTAATTGTTTCAGTTTAGGACTTAGAAGTTTTGCAAAATGCATGTATCAAAATTTAGTGGCAGAATATTGAAGCGCGTGCATAGGGCACTCACGCGCAATGGCACAAAACACATGCATGTAGTTCTCAGCTTACGACGGCAATTGAGCCCAAAATTTATGTTGTTAAGTGAGTCATTTGTTAATTGAATTTTGCTCCATTTTACGACCTTTTTTGCCTCGGTTGTTAAGTGAATCACCACAGTAAAATTAGTAATATAGTTCTTAAGTGAATCTGGCTCCTCCATTGACTTTGCTTGTCATAAAGTTGCAAAAGGGGATCGCATGATCTGGGACACGGCAACCGTCATAAATATGAGTCAGCTGCCAAGCGTCTGAATTTTGATCACGTGACCATAGGGATGCCACAACGGTCGTAAGTGTGAAAAACAGTCATAAGTCACTTTTTTCAGTGCTGTTGTAACTTTGAACAGTCACTAAATGAACTGTTGATAAGTCGAGGACTAACCTGAATACAAGGCGTAAGGTTAAAACAACTAGAAGCAGACATAGATAGAACTAAAATAATTAAAGAATCGTCTTTTTAATAGGTGCCATTTTGTGCCTCCTTCTTAGTTTCTGGAGTGGGATCTCAGTTCTTCAGAACATCCAGCCTGGAGATAATTAATTCTAGAATTGAAATTTGCACCTCGTTCAGTGTAGTGCACTAGGTGGCAGATGTAGACTTTTTACAAGGGAACTCCTGCCTTAATTTCCTAAGACTCATTTCAAAATTAAACGTTCAAGCATTTTCTAAGGCTGTATCTAGGACATGTCTGCAAATGTGTAGGGTGGCATATAAATCTTGTCCTTCTCCTGTTGTTGTTGTTTTTCTGTTATTTACAAGGGCAAGCTACTTGTACATAAATAGGGAGAAAAACCTCACTCCTTTATAACACTGAAGATGTTCCCTAATTGGGTCATGAAATGTCTGCTAGGAAACAACCAAGAAGAGAGTAATAAGGATCCACAGTCCTCCTCCTCCTCCTCCTCCTCCTCTTCCTCCTCCTCCTCCTCTTCCTCTCCCCCTTCTAGCTCTGGTGATGTTCCCTAGTTGGGTCAAGAAACGTCTGCAAGAAAATAACCAAGCTCAGAGAGCACCAAAGATCCAACAGTTGTTCTCCTCCTCCTCCTCCTCCCTTTTAGCACTGAGGATGTTACCTAGTTAGGTCAGGAAACATCTGCAAGAAGTGTATTTTGTTTTTAAAATAAATGTCATTGAAATTATAATGTAATATACAAAAGTAAAGTAAAAACAGTAGGGAAATGGGAAAGGATAAGAAAGGAAGAGAAATACAAGATAAAGGTGGAAAGGTAAAAAATAGATAAAAAAAACATAGATATATTTGAGTGCAGTAAAATACAGAATAAAATTACAACCTCAACTTTTTTTCCATTCACATACTTAGTCATTGCTAGCCATTTCTTTAGCAACAAACTACAGGTAGTGTAGTGACCATTCAAAGTTACAGCCGCACTGAAAAAAAGGGACTTAAGACCTTTTTTCAGACTTACAACCGTTGCAGCCTCCCCGTGATCAGGTGATCAAAATTCAGACGCTTGGCAACTGACTCACATTTATGACGTTCGCAGTGTCCCAGCGATGATCTCCTTTTGTGACCTTCAGACCAGCAAAGTCCAGGGGGAAGCCAGATTTATTTTACAACCATGTTACTAACTTAACAACTGCATGATTTATTTAACAACAATGTGGCAAGGAAGGTCGTCAGGTGGGACAAAATTCACTCAACAACTGTCTAGTTTAGCGACAGAAGCTTCGGGCTGAATTGTGGTCGTAAGCCGAGGACTGTACCTGTAGTCAAATCAATGAAACCAAGAGTCAGAAGTTCTTTTTTTGTGTGTGTGTGTGTGTTTTCTGGGAAGACCAGAAGCTGTTTCCAGATTGAAACAAAACTGGCTCTGTTCTTTTCTCTAATTAAAAGCAGTCAATTTTGCCATTTTCTGGCAGTCCGTCCCCTCTTTGGCTAAGAGCGTTTGCCCCACTTTCTTTTAAAGGGCAGGGCACGTTTCCAACTTGAAATCCTGTTTGGCCACTTGCTTCGCAGAACAGAGAAAATAAATCCTGGCAGAGAAATTAGCTTGAAAATTAACGGGTTAGATTTCTGAAAGAACAGCCTTGCGTTGGTTGTCGAAGTCAAAACAGCTTCTTTTGCACGATCAACCTGTAAAAAGCCAAATTCATCTTGAAAGAAAGAAGGTTAATGGTCTAGAACAGGGGTAGGCCACCTTGGCTCTTTTATGACTGATGGACTTCAACTCCAGAATTCCTGAGCCAGCCACGCTGAGGGGAAAGGGAGAGGTTTCCAAGCTGAGCCATGCTGGCTCAGGAATTCTGGGAGTTGAAGTCCATGAGTCATAAAAGAGCCAAGGTTGCCTACCCCTGGTCTAGAACAAGAACTCAAGCCCAGGCTGGTCCCATCATCACAGCAGGAGAGTTTTTGACCAACCGATTCTCAAGTTGGGTCAGTTGGAGGAGGTCCGCACGGGGCTGCCCTTGAAGACTGTTCAGGGCTTAGCTGGTTGCAAAATACAGTAACAAAAAAGGAGAATGTTTGTAGCTCAGGGTTGAAATGAGGGGTCCTTGGTGCTCTCTGGGCTTGGTGGTTTTCTTGCCGACGTTTCATGACCCAACTAGGTAACATCATCAGTGCTAGAAGAAGTGAGGTGTTTGGAGAGGAGGAAGAAGAGGGAGAGGAGGAAGACTGTGGGGTGTTTGGTATTCTCTGAGCTTGGTCGTTTTTTTTTGCAGACCAGGGGGTTTCCTCTGTTTATATTCAAGTGGCTTGCTCTGTGTTAGAGGAGTGTTGTTTTCTTTCTGTTGTTTACAAGGACAGATTACGTACCTCCTCCTCCTCCTCCTCCTCCCTCCTCCCTCCTAGCACTGAAGATGTTACCTATTTGGGTAATTAAATGTCTGCAAGAAAACAGCCAGACTCAAAGAGTATCAAGGATCCTTCAGTCCTCCTCCTCCTCCTCCTCCCTCCTAGCACTGAAGATGTTACCTATTTGGGTAATTAAATGTCTGCAAGAAAACAGCCAGACTCAAAGAGTATCAAGGATCCTTCAGTCCTCCTCCTCCTCCTCCTCCCTCCTCCCTCCTAGCACTGAAGATGTTACCTATTTGGGTAATTAAATGTCTGCAAGAAAACAGCCAGACTCAAAGAGTATCAAGGATCCTTCAGTCCTCCTCCTCCTCCTCCTCTCCCCAAATCCCCCTCCCTTCTAGGACTGATGAGGTTACCTGGCTGCCTAATGAAATATCTAGAAGGAAACCACCAAGCTCAGAGAGCCCCAGAGACCCCACAGTTCAACCCTGAACTAGAGATATTCTCCTCTATAGATGTAAATAAGCATCCGTAACAAAAACACCCTACATTTTGTGCCTGTTACAAAACATCGCTCTGATAGTGATTCTGCCTTCTCAGCATTATTTCTCAGGACTCAAAATGAGTCAAGAGGCTCAACCAGGAGGCGTTATTAAGACTTCAGTGATGCTCAGCTAAATGTGATAATCAGTTTTGGAACTTGAGGCGCTCAAAGTTAGCAAAAACTGCCCTCCTAGCCTGATGTATGAAAACCTTGCGTTGTGTGTGTGTCTACGTGAGGGATACATCAAAGCCAGATCCAGGCTAAGTCAGCTTGGTTCTTAACATAATGCAGGTGACTTGATTAAGTCACCCCATTAAGTCTTTGCTTCCCCGAAATGCAAAATTTATTCCAGAAAAACCTGTTTTCTTGCCATCCCTTTTCTTCAGAGGGGGATTTTCCCCTCCCAACATATTTGCCTTCTCTTTCTGTTTTTTTTTTTTTTTTTAAATTAGCAAAGTATATTGTAACACACAGACAAGGCAGCAGTAAAACCTAGCATAGTGAAAACGTAAGGTAGTCCTCGTTTAACTACTGCCTCATTTAGCAACTATTCACGTTTACGACGAAGGAAAAAAAAAAACAATTTTGCAACCAGTCCTCACGTTTATGACTTTCACGGGTCTGTAAAGCCAAGGAGAGCTGAAGTAAGATCGTAAAGGCAGTTGTGGTTTCACTTAATGACTGTTTTGCTTAACAACCAGGTTGCAGGTCCCACTTGGCCTGCATTACAAAAATTGAAAGCCCGTTTGGGGTAGTGGTTCAGGCACTTCCGGGAGCGGTGAGAAAGCGGGAGACGCTGAGTTCTAGTCCTGCCTTAAGCACAAAGCCAGCCACTTTCTCTCTGCCCTAGGATGGAGGCATTGGCAAACCCCGTTCTGAGAAACACGGCTAAGCAACCTGCAGGAGGAAGTTGCCGAGAGCCGAAACTGATTTGAAGACACAGATTTTAAAAAATTCAAAAATTTAAAATGAATTAAAATGGGATAGGAACGAGGAGAAGGGTCCATACAATATGCGTACAAAATTAATCCGGTCTTTAATCTTTCTATTACATCTGGACTGCATAGACAGATGTTGCTATCCATGTATTTTTATAACATAAAGGCTTTTTCCGTAGTTGCGTGATTTGCAATGGTTGCAAGGAAGATTACGAAACCGCACACGGAGAAATAATGTTAATATTAGCGGGGAGGCAATGAACCGATATGGATTGTGATAATTTTATTTGTTTGTTTGTATCCGGCCATCTTTTATTTTTATAAATAACTCAAGGTGACGAACACACCCAACACACCTTCCTCCTATTTTCCCCACAACAACAACCCTGCAAGGTGGGTTAGCCTGCAAGAGAGACCCAAAGTCACCCAGCCACCTGTCGTGCCTAAGGCAAAACTAGAATTCATAGTCTCCTGGTGATTGGCCCAAAGTCACCTAGCCGGGACTAGAACTCACCGTCTCCTGGTGATTGGCTCAAAGTCACCCAACTGACTTTCATGCCTAAGGCGGGATTACAACTCACCGTCTCCTGGTGATTGGCCCAAAGTCACCGAGCCGGATTTAGGGCCGAAGGCGGGACTAGAACTCACTGTCTCTTGGTGATTGGCCCAAAGTCAGCCAGCCAGCTTCCATGCCTAAGGTGGGACTAGAATTCACCGTCTCCTGGTGATTGGCTCAAAGTCACCCAGCTGGCTTTCATGCCTAAAGTGGGATTACAACTCACCGTCTCCTGGTGATTGGCCCAAAGTCACCGAGCCAGCTTTAGGGCCTAAGGTGGGACTAGAATTCACCGTCTCCTGGTGATTGGCTCAAAGTCACCCAGCTGACTTTCATGCCTAAAGTGGGATTACAACTCACCGTCTCCTGGTGATTGGCCCAAAGTCACCGAGCCGGCTTTAGGGCCTAAGGTGGGACTAGAACTCACCGTCTCCTGGTGATTGGCCCAAAGTCACCCAACTGACTTTCATGCCTATGGCAGAACTCACCATCTCCTGGTGATTGACTCAAAGTCCCCAGCCGGGTTTCATGCCAAAGGCGGGTCTAGAACTCACCATTTCCTCATGGTTATCCAAAGTGACCCAGCTGACTTTCATGCCTAAGGCGGGACTAGAACTCACAGTCTCCTGGTGATTGGCCAAAGTCCCTCAGCCAGCTTTCATGCCTAGGGCGGGACTACAACTCTCAGTGTCCTGGTTTCTATCCTGACGCTTTAATCACTAGACCAAACTGGCTCTCTGTTTGAATTTTGCTAAAGTCTACCGTTGCCAATAAGTGTTCCAGTACAAAGGCATTTGAGGAATGGACAACTGTCTTCTGACGTGGTGACTTTTTGATTTTATAACCAGAGGCAGATTATGTAGCAATCAGGAACCACTTTATGGAAGTCCGGCCTCAACTCCCGGCCATGTTCATTGCTACCCCGAAAGACCGACAATTGTCACTGTGGACCAGAGAGAAGCCATCACCTCAGGTATGTCGAGCTCAGGCCACCTTGCCTGGGCAGTATCTTCCCTTCTCTGCTTCTCGTTGTGAATCAGACCAGCTGTTGGACGCCTCTGTTGGCAGTGATGAATGAAAGGTTGGGTTTAAAGGCCTGTCTTTCATCTCACCAAAGTCTGCTTGGGCAAGTGGTCTCTTGTCCTCACTTGGTTGCCAGAGAACTGAAGTGAAATCTCATTGCCCGCTCAGCTTTGTGCGGTCCTTGGTGCTCTCTGAGCTTGGTGGTTTTCTTTCAGACGTTTCATTACCCAACTCGGTAACAACATCAATGCTAGATGGGAGAGGAGGAGGAGGACCATGGACTCAGATGATCTCTGAGCTTGGTGGTTTTCTTGTGGATGTTTCATGACCCAACTAGGTGACACCATCAGTGCTAGAAGGGAATGGGGTTTGAGGAGAAGGAGGAGGACAACGACCATGGACTCAGATGCTCTCTGAGCTTGGTGGCTTTCTTTCAGACATTTAATTACCCAACTAGGTAACAACAGGAGTGCTAGATGGGAGAGGAGGAAGAGGAGGAGGACCATGGACTCAGATGCTCTCTGAGCTTGGTGGTTTTCTTGCGGACGTTTCATTACCCAACTAGGTAACAACATCAATGCTAGATGGGAGAGGAGGAAGAGGAGGAGGACCATGGACTCAGATGCTCTCTGAGCTTGGTGGTTTTCTTGCGGACGTTTCATTACCCAACTAGGTAACAACATCAATGCTAGATGGGAGAGGACCATGGACTCAGATGCTCTCTGAGCTTGGTGGTTTTCTTGCGGATGTTTCATGACCCAACTAGGTGACACCATCAGTGCTAGAAGGGAGTGGAGTTTGAGGAGAAGGAGGAGGACAACGACCATGGACTCAAATGCTCTCTGAGCTTGGTGGTTCTCTTTCAGACATTTCATGACCCAACTAGGTAACAACATCAATGCTAAATGGGAGAGGAGGAGGAGGACCATGGACTCAGATGCTCTCTGAGCTTGGAGGTTTTCCTGCGGACGTTTCATTACCAAACTACATAACCTCATCAGGGCTCGAAGGGAGTGGGGTTTGCTCTCTGTTTATGTAGTAGTAGCTTGGCCTGTCAGTGTTGGTGGGACTTCTTAGTCGTTCCTTAATTGGGCTATTATTTATTGAGTTGGTAATCAACCAAAAATAGACAGCAAACCTCACTCCTTTTTAGCGTTGATGATGTTTCCTAGTTGGGTTATGAAACGTCTGCAAGAAAGCATCCAAGCTCAGAGAGCACCAAGGGCCCTTCATTTCAACTCTTGAGCTACAAATATTCTCTTTTGTCGCCACTCAGCTTTCAACCCAGTGTTGAAAACGCCGAGCTGAGAGATAAGATAAATACAGAGAGTCCTCGGGTTATGACGGTAATTGGGGCTGAAATTTCCATCGCTCAGCGATGTGCTTGCAAAACGCAATGTCCCGTAACCACATTGATTAGTGATGGCAAGCGCACCGCACGATAAGCATATAGCCAAGTGATGCTTAAACTTAGGACCGCAGCGACTTAATGCTGGGATGAATTATCGTCGCAAGTCGAAGACTGCGTGTGCAAAGAAGAGTACAGATAGTTCTCGACTTATAAACATTTGTTTAGTGACCATTCAAAGTTACAACATCATAGAAAAAAGGGACTGATGACCGTTTTTCAGACTTATAACCGTTGCAGCATCCCCGTGGTCACATGATCAAAATTCAGACAGCTTTTGGCAACTGGCATGTACTTACGATGGTTGCAGTCTCCCAGGGTCATGTGATCCTCTTTTGCAAACTTCGGACAAGCAAAGTCAAGGGGGAAACAAGTTCCACTCAAGAACCACGTTACTAACTTAACAACTGCAGCGATTCACTTCACAACTATGGCAAGCGAGGTTGTAAAATGGGACGAAACCCACTTAACAAATGTCTCGCTTAGCATCAGAAATGTTGGGCTCAATTGTCAGAAGGTCGCAAAAGGGGATCACGTGCCCCCCGGGACACTGCAACCATCATATATATGAGCCAGTTGCCAATTTGTATCACGTGACCACGGGGGTGCTGCAGTGGTCGTTAAGCGTGAAAAACGGTCGTAAGTCACTGTGACTTTGAACGGTCACTAAACCAATGGTTGGAAATTGAGGACTGCCTGCCCTCGCCTTGCCTGGTTGACCTTTCCTTCAAAGCTCTCCCTCTTCCCTTCTCCAGATCCTCCAGCGCCTCCTTGTACTGGCCCAGGAGTCCCTCCAGGTGTTGGACAAGCAACTTATGGATCCTCTCGGGACCCAGGACCTGAAGGTGAGTTCCTCAAGGGGGCCAAAGGTCCTTTTCACCGGAGCTGGGCCTCCCCGGTGTGGTCAGGCCCTACTTGGAAGTCCATTGTTATCACTCAAGCTGGGGGAAATTGGAATGGGCCAGCTCACCACGGCCGACTCGCCACGGGACAATTTAACAATTCAATTTAATTATTTAAAATGAATTTTAAAAAATCATTTTAATTTTCGCAGTTCACGTTTCATTCTGTCCCTCCTTCTGCATCCTGTCTTTAATGCTTCTGTTCCACCATTTCTTTGATATTAGTGTAACTCTTGTCCCGCAGCCAGTTCACCACGGTGAGTTGTGTTGTGGTGAGTTGGCTGTGGCAAGTTGGCTGCAGTGAGTTGTCTTGTGGTGAGTTGTCTGTGGTGAGTTGGCTGAGGCAAGTTGACCGTGGTGAGTTGTCCGTGGTGAGTTGTCTTGTGGTGAGTTGTCCGTGGTGAGTTGTCTTGTGGCGAGTTGTCCGTGGTGAGTTGGCTGAGGCAAGTTGACCGTGGTGAGTTGTCTTGTGGTGAGTTGTCCGTGGTGAGTTGTCTGTGGTGAGTTGTCTTGTAGTGAGTTGTCCGTGGTGAGTTGGCTGTGGCGAGTTGACCATGGTGAGTTGTCTTGTGGTGAGTTGTCCGTGGTGAGTTGTCTGTGGTGAGTTGTCTTGTGGCGAGTTGTCCGTGGTGAGTTGGCTGAGGCAAGTTGACCGTGGTGAGTTGTCTTGTAGTGAGTTGTCCGTGGTGAGTTGGCTGTGGTGAGTTGTCTTGTAGTGAGTTGTCCGTGGTGAGTTGGCTGTGGCAAGTTGTCCGTGGTGAGTTGTCCGTGGTGAATTGTCTTGTGGTGAGTTGTCCGTGGTGAATTGTCTTGTGGCGAGTTGTCCGTGGTGAGTTGTCTTGTGAGTTGTCCGTGGTGAATTGTCTTGTGGTGAGTTGTCCGTGGTGAGTTGGCTGTGGCGAGTTGACTGTGGTGAGTTGTCTTGTGGTGAGTTGTCCGTGGTGAGTTGTCTTGTGGCGAGTTGTCCGTGGTGAGTTGGCTGTGGCAAGTTGACTGTGGTGAGTTGTCTTGTGGTGAGTTGTCCATGGTGAGTTGTCTTGTGGTGAGTTGTCTGTGGTGAGATGGCTGTGGCAAGTTGTCCGTGGTGAGTTGTCTTGTGGCGAGTTGTCCGTGGTGAGTTGTCCGTGGTGAGTTAGCTGTGGCAAGTTGTCCGTGGCAAGTTGACTGTGGTGAGTTGGCCATGGTGAGTTGTCTAGCAGTGAATTGTGTGTGGCAAGTTGTCCGTGGTGAGTTGTCCGTGGCAAGTTGTGGGGAGTTGTCCGTGGTGAGTTGGCTGTGGCAAGTTGACCGTGGTGAGTTGTCCGTGGTGAGTTGTCTTGTGGTGAGTTGTCCGTGGTGAGTTGTCCGTGGTGAGTTGTCTTGTGCGTTGTCCGTGTTGAGTTGGCTGTGGTAAGTTGACTGGTGAGTTGTCCGTGGTGAGTTACCTTGTGGTGAGTTGTCCATGGTGAGTTAGCTGTGGCAAGTTGTCCGTGGTGAGTTAGCTGTGGCAAGTTGTCCGTGCTGAGTTGTCCTGTGGCGAGTTGTCCGTGGCAAGTTGACTGTGGTGAGTTGGCCATGGTGAGTTGTCTAGCAGTGAATTGTGTGTGGCAAGTTGTCCGTGG